>NKCI01000311.1:0-34715 GCA_003946985.1 Fusarium duplospermum | reverse complement strand
GTGTCGGTGCCAGTGGGCTCAGTGGCAGTCTCAGTACCGGTGGAAGCGGTCTCAGTACCAGTGGGCTCAGTAGCGGTCTCCAGCCTGCGCTAGGCAGTCTCAGTGCCAGTGGGCTCGGTAGCAGTCTCGGTGCCAGTGGGGACGGAAGCGGAGCCAGTCTCGGTGGTGGAGACGGACTCACTCACGGAGGCAGTGGCGGAGGTGGTAGCGGACTGAGTAGGAGCGGTGGAAGTCTGGGAGGAGCGGCAGTCGCAAGCGTAGACAGCATCAACCTGGTTGTCGCAAGCACCGTTCAGGATGGAGAGATCGGCATCGGGCTGCTCAAGGCTGGCGCAGAACTCAACGGCGGACTCGCCCAGGCCAACAACAGCGATGACACACTTGTCAGAGTAGTCGCAGTCGCAGTCCTCAGTAGCAGTGCTGGTAGGGGCAGTCTCGGTGGTAGAGGCAGAGCCAGTGACGGAGCCAGTGGTGGAAGCAGTCTCGGTGGTGGAAGCAGAGCCGGAGGCGGTCTCGGTGGTGGAAGCGGAGGCAGTCTCGGAAGTGGACTGGCTCACGGAGACGGTGCTAGAGGCAGTCTCGGAGACAGTGGTGCTGCTGGAAGTCTCCTGGGGAATGCAGTCGCAGGCGTTGAGGGCATTCTGTCGGTTGCCGCAGAATTCCTCTACGGGGGAGAGGTCGCATTCGGGGAGCTCAATGGAGGCGCAGAACTCGACGCTGTTGGCGAGGTGCTTGACGTGAAGGTAGCAAGGATCGGAGAAATCGCAGATGCAGTCCTCGGGGTTGGGGGTGTTGGGGACGTTGGGGTTCTCGTCACCGTGGCCGTAGGCCAGGCTGGCGACGGCAGCCAGAATGTACACGCTCTTCATCTTTATAAACAACAATGCAGGGATATGTATTAACGAATGGCTGCGGAATGTACTCGCAAGAGTCACTTATAATCCGCCAAGTGCTGGTTGAAGAGGGATATCGAGAAAGGAAGGTAAGGAAAACTGTTCAAGCAGGTTGGATATGGCTGCTTAAATGCACAATGGGATGGGACGAGAAGACCTCCACTTGGATATCCCCTGCCTCTCCCTGTCTGCCTCTTGATCCGCTGCTGCTCACCCACTCTGCAGCCCTTTCGGGCGTGCGTTGTCGGGCGTGGGCCATCATGACCGGGGGTGTCCAAGATGCTGCGCTTGGGAGAAGTGTTAGCCTGGTGCGCTATCGATCGAGCCAGCCACGCCCAGAGCGATGGCTCTAAGCCACAATGGGACAATAGAAGAGCTGCAAATAAACCGGTCTGTGCCGCGAGGCCGGACAGAACCGCCCATTGCAACGGTTGTTGTTGTTGGCTGTTGGTGATGGTGTTGGAAGAAGTGAAAGGAAGCGCTGGTGGGTCGAGCGAAAAAGGACGTAGCCACTTGGCTTATGCTCGTTTAGCTCCCCACCCCCGAAAGCCCCTGGCCCCCTGACTAGTCCATTAGCGCGCTTACCTATTCAGGAAGTAAGCGGGATCAGTCTAGCGGGGTTACTGGTCGCCTAGAAGCCGCCCAGCCAGACCAGCGCAGCATGGCACCCGCCGAGGCTGCAGTGGGCTTGCTAGGATTACCGGTCACTAGAGCGTGAATAGTCTCGCTCTCGCCTACGGTGCAGTGTTCCGCTACTGTTTATCCATGGGCAGCGAGATCAAACATCCGGCGTCAACAGACAGGAGAGTCGATCTTGACTGGCGAGTTGGTCCTAGACTGGGCGCTCTAGCAAGTTGTCGGTTGCCGCACCAAGTCGAGCCCGTCGCTATACTTGCTCCATAAGGGCATCGGCAAGTCTTGATCCAGGTTCCACCTCAGCTGGGCTGCTGCTCAGTGGAGTTTTTCCTCAAGGTTATCTCTCTTCTGTCCATGCTCTGTGCGAGTTCATCCTTGCCCCCCAGTCTTACAGCCAATCTACTCCGTACTGTCCTGCCCTGTGAGCGGAAGGTCGGCAATCCCAGCGTGGTTGCTGGGGTTCTACCTTATGGCGCACAATGACAACAGATCCGGACGCTTCAATGTGCATCTCAATCTCCGGTTTACGATCCCGACGTATTTCCCATCAGAATCTTTCTCTGACCCGTATCTTTGATTATCTTTTGTTCTAGGCTCTTTTTTCCCCTGCGTAGGGCTCCGGTTATTTTTAGAGATGCCCTCTCTTCGGGGGTTTTTCTGGCGGTTTGGTTTGCAGACTTGATGGAGATTCGGGAGATTAAACGGGGACGGCAAATAAGTGGACAAGATGCCTCAATCGAGAGACATCTATCTACACGACAAAGAGTTCCCGAAGCGTAAACTCACATGGCGATGGAGACCTCTTCCCGGATCTCCCGGCTGGTCGTTCTTAATTCAGACAATGATCGTCGTCTGCATCTTCAATGAATCACATCTATCCGTTCATCGATCGTCGTCGATGTCCGAGAGTCTTTGACATCGTCAGCTAGTGTTTAGTGCCAACTTGTTTCCTTGATTTACAATGGAGACGTCAAAGAAGATGAGATCTCCCTCACGTTGACTTTGACGCCTCCAATCGATGCTTCACGCCTCCAACGAGCTCTGTGACGTACTGGGGATCCCAGTGTTGAGGGTCGTTGATGGGACTGTATGAGCCTTGTCTTTGTTACATCCATTCGCCCTGTTGTTACCTCGTACCCGCATCTTGAGAATGTTTTAAGGTTCATTCCTTTGACCGTTGGTCGTCTGTAATCCTTACGAAGCATATTCATCTTGCTCATTGGTTCAATATCTCGTGTTTCTCAACGGCATTCCACTTCGGTACCTGCATCAAGCATGGTGGTCATGTCTTTCAACCCGACTCACCTTGGACACGGCCATTGGATAACCCTTTGCAAACCCGCATTCACCTTCGTAAAGCGTAATTAAAGAGCGCCGTGTCTCGCCCTCTTTTGCTCTGACCAATCCCAGACTCAGGCTTCTTCGGGTTCCTGCGTCGCCGGGCTGACACGATTGACACGGGCTTGCGGGGGGGGGGCACTGAGAACGCCTCAACAACGGGGACAAGAAAAGGGGACCGCCAAATGATAATGCCCAATTGAAAATGGAGAGCGTCATCGTAAGAGGGGTTTCTCTCTGGTGTGTGCTGAGTACGTGTGCGCCTATGCCAAGAAGGCTCAACGGCAGAAGGGGGGAAATTAACACAGGGGTGCACATGAGAGAAGTCAATCGCCACGAAAAAAAAACGGCAGCTGATGGGCCCGAGAAAATGGTCAAACGAGCGTGGCTTGCGCTACGAAGAAAAGGAAGCCCAGCAGCAGCAGCGCCCATTCGCCTTGCAATTTTGGAACAATTGCACTGTGGCGTCTTCTAAAGTCCTGGGCGTTGTTGGTCTTGCAATGGATTGCATGCAGGTGGGCTGAGCCAATCCTCATCATCCCCCCACTGGCTGTGCTGTGTGCTGTGCAAGAGTCGGGTCATCCTCCAACGCATGCATCTGGGAGATGAACCACGGATGCTGCCTGTCCGCTCTTTTACGGGAGACTCTATCTTCAGGGGTAAAAGGGGTTTATCGGGTTCTGACAGAGAGGCTAGCTAGGGATTGAACTCTGTTGTCGTCAGCAAGCTACCCGGGAGCCAGACAACATCACGACTGTCAAATTTGCCCATTGTTTTGACAGTTGGTTGTCAGTCAGCCAAGCAAAGTAAACTCCTCTAAATAGACATCGGATATGATCCTCCCGCTTCTCTATAATGCCGCATTCTACAGGGCACCCTCGTTGACAACCAACGTCTTTTTCTCGGATAGATAAAGACAAAACCAACCAAATCTGCCCATCATGGTCTGTCACGTTGTATCTCTCCCCCGCCTGCTCCCAGTCCAAAACGTGTGAATGAACCTTGAATGCCTCCACAGGCCTTCGGAAGTTTGGCCCAGGCAGTGCTCTTGACCTCAGATCCTTCGTAAACAAGTCACCTAATTGGTCGTATACGGTCCGGCCCTTCTTTCTCCATTCTGTTGGTGTTATCCCTGCCCCTGATCACTGCCTTTCTCGTTCTTTGCCGAGAGGATCGCAAAATGCTAGGGCAGAGAGACTCCAATGCCCTGGCTCGCCAGGCTCGTGCCGACTGTGCCTCGTACCTCAAACAAGCTAACAGAGTGAAAAAAAAAAAGTGACAAGGGACCGAAGGTAACATCCCGTTTGTCGTGTTGCTGTCAGTTCCCCTCAGCCTCCAAAAAAGCCCATTCACCACAGCCACCCACGCAGTGCTACCCTCGACTCCCATGATTCGTACTCTCGCCTTCTCCTCAACTGAAATTGATTCAGCGAACCCCAAGCCACTCCCACTTGGTGACTCCTCTCCCGCTCCGAGACAAGACATTGATTAAGAACGGATCACTGCATCCAAGACACAGCCAACTCGCACATGGGGACAATCCTTGCCCTGTCCCGCCATGGGGCCGGGCTCCTCTATTGACTCACTAACTCTCCAATTTATTTATTTTATCAATTATTTTATTCTGAGAGTCCACTTTTTTGTTTCTCGCTGTTCTCTGCCTTTCTGCCAATGTCATCTCCTCCACCGTAGACGGTCTTGTTAGCGCATCTCGAACCTCGATAGTTCCATGCAGGCTTATCACTACTCATCCGCGCCCGGCCATGTTTGCCGCCCGTCTCTTGGCTTTCCCTCTCCTGGAGACTCGTATGTCTTTGATTACCCAACTGGAAAAGAGGCGCGTCCTTCGTCTACTCCATTTTACTCAACTCCAACGTCCGAGTGTTTGCAGGGCCATGATATCATCTAGTTGTAACTATTGGGCTTCTACTGCCAACACCTTGTGGCACTGACCATACAGGCTCTGGCATCCTCTCGGTCTTCTTTGCATCGTGCTCCTCTTTCCCCTTGCAAGATATATGCACTCAATAGCCCACAACCCAGGGCTTAGAGGTCCATGTCGCAATGGCAGACGGCCGCTCCCAGCCAACATCGGCCCATGATTGTCATCGCCGACCATCGAGCAAAGCAAGATCTGTGCCTGCACGCTTTTCGCCCGCCCCGGGTCCTTGCCACAACTGGAGCCGGACCTTGAGCTTTCTCGCCGGCGTGTCTGCTCCCCTGTCACTTCTCTGTTGATCCCCCTGGCCCATCGCCAGCTTCACCCCTGTTGCCTGCCTGCCTGCCTGCCCGCTGACTTGCTCCCCGCCCGCTTAATCATCTCTCTCCTCACGGGCAGTGGGACAACTGGCAAATCTCTGTTTCCTCCTCCCCTCCCCATGTTGGTCCAGGCCCGGCTTGGGCCGAGCTGAGAACAAGGATTGGCTGCCCGACGAGCTGAGCTATTGATCTTGGTTCTGATAGTTTTCAAGGCTACTGTTTTGGGCGCGCTTGCCTCTAGCTACAATCTCCTCTTCCTTTTCCTAGCCATTTCCTTGCTTTGATGCACACCCGTAATTCTGGTGCCAGCACTACTTTTGCGGAGCGGAAATGATGCCATGAGATTAGAGTTTTCGTAAAAGGAGTTGATGGTGGGAGAGTGACAGCTTGTCTTTGTCATGGACTTGTTGATGTGGGTGGTGATGTCAACAATAAAGAAGCTCTCTAGTCCATGATAACCCCAAGAATTGCTATCTCGCTTGTTGGTGGCACTACAGTTCAACAATGCCAGGTCTGGTCCGTCGTTTAAACGCGTGTATCTTTCCTTTATCTATTGACTATCATCGCCGATCTAGGAGTCCTCCAATTGCGCCCAGGAAATCCTCTGGTGGTTCTATGGTATTGTTACACGAAAGTATGTTGGTCCTGGGTTGAGCAACACTGCCGTTGGTTTCTGGACACCACCCAGGAAAAGAGCCAAGAATGAAACAAAAAGAGTAAAACGCCGTCCAACGCCTAGCTATACCGTCTTTCAAGCATGTTCATTCCTCGTCTTTGACCTTGTCGTCACCCTTCTCCTCGGACTTCTCCTCAGGCTTCTCTTCTGGTTGTTCGGTCTTCTCCTCGGCCTCGGCTTCCTTCTCGGGTTCCTGGACCTCAATCTCCTTGGGATCATCAAAGTGGTTGACGAGCACGTAGCGGAACCGGGGCTTGCCAGCCTCCATATCGACAATGGCCTGGTTGGCGTCGGACATGGGACGCTTCTCAACCCAAGGGATGATATGCTTGTCAGCGGCGAGCTGGAAGAGCTCCTCAATCTCCTTGGGGCTGCCGATCAGAGATCCGGCCAGCCTGCGTCGTGCGGGTACGAGCGCCCACGCACTCACGGGGATGGGCTCTTCCGGAATTCCCACCTGCACAAGTGTGCCGTCGAGACCGAGCATGTCAAAGTACTCTTGCAGGGGCATCTGCGAGAAGATCATGTTAGCCATGTGGCTCTGGATGCACAGAAGAGATTGGTTCGTGATAATGGGTTGCGGCAAGCTCAACATGCGTGGTGTAAGCAATGCTGTTGGTCATTGCTGTGCTGCACATCTTGACGCAGGTCCTCATGCATGATGAATCACAGGAACTGGAAATGAAAACGTACCTTTGGTGATGAGACAGTGCAGATGATTAGGTCGAGGGTTCCAGCGTGCTTCTTGGACCAGTCCTCATCCTCGGCAGTTGCGATATACTCATCAGCTCCTAGTGCCAGAGCCTCTTCTCTCTTGTCTGATCGTCGAGAGATACCGATGACCTTGTCAGCGCCCATGGCCTTGGCGATGAGAACCGCAAAGTGACCGAGACCACCGACACCGACAACACCGACCCTCTTTCCGGGACCGGCGCCGAAGACCTTGAGCGGGGAGTAGACCGTGACACCGCCGCACAACATCGGCGCCGCATGCTCCGGAAGCAGACCGTCAGGGATCTTGATGACAAAGTGCGAGGGACTTCGGTGGTACAGAGCGTATCCTCCGTAGGCCTTGCCTCCATTCCGGTATGTAGTGTTGTATGTCAGATGCATGTCATGGCAGTAATTCTCGAGGTGAGTCTCGCAGGCCTGGCAAGGTCCATCGCGGGATTGGCACGAGTCCGTCTGGGCTCCGACACCGACCAGGTCGCCGACTTTGATGTTTCCCTCCGCCTCGGATCCGACTCGAACTGCGACACCGACGATTTCGTGGCCGACGACACAGGGGAAGTCGGTTGGGCCCTGTTGATTGTTAGTATGTGAGGTGTAAGTCCTTGAGGGATACATACCCAGCCAGCTCGGAGGGTGTGAATGTCTGAGCCGCAGATGCCCGAGTGGGTGATTCTGATATCGACATCTGACTCTTCCCAAGGCTTGGGCTCGTACTCCTTCCAGACCATGTGGCCTTCAGCTGCTCTTGGGTCTTCACCCATCCAGCCTTCAAACTTGTAATCGGTCGCCATGTTGATGCTTCTTAGGGGGTATCGGTGTATGGAAGTTGTGTGTGCAGTGTAGTTGCTGCAAGTGTATCCAGTCTTGCTTGTTGATGTCGGATTGTCTGGTTCTTTCATCTCTCGGCTTGGACATCATCCCCCCTTTATATATCTCCTTTCCCAACATCCTCCGAATCCTCCGTTTCTATTCCCAGCCCATTTGGCAGACCACTGACTCCTGGAAACCGCATCGACTCCCCTTGACCGTATCACAACGCAACCGCCCAACCGGCAGCGGACCGGCCTCCCGATCATGATACTGCCATAGTATTGCAACTCCACTGGTTGATATGGCCCCCTTCACCTTTGCTCACCTCACACCACGCCATGTGGGGTCATGGCCCGGCAGAGCCTCCGTTTGCTGGCTCCCGCCGGGATGTGATCCACCGCGGTAAGGAGCCTTCTAGGTGAGGGTAACGTCACCCGCCGATAGGACGGTCTCGGTGAGCTCGTGGGGGTTCGATGGGTTATCGGCCGGTTGTCATTCGGTCGACGTTGATTGTGGACCAGGGGTTAGATAGGGTTTCCATACTTTCTAGAAGGTGGCTTGCGGTCGTTGGAATGCTGAGGCTCAAGTGCCGGTGTCATGTTGCAGAAGGTTTTGAGGCTTCTGTAGTTTCCGCTTGAGGCTCTGCCATGACTCGTAGGCATCTTGGGATGACCCTCGACAGCATTGATTCTCCATTGTCAACATCAGACTACGATAATCGAGACCGAGATAGTAATCCATAATTTACGTGCCATGCCAGCTCATGGGCAGTTTTGGGAAACCCATGTCTCGGTAACTGTCCGATAGTTTGTTCTATCCGCAGAGGCCCCCGTTCCAAACGTTCCAGCGGTGATCCGCTCTCTCGGCTTGAGGTGAGACGGTGCCGAAGCCATTCACAAACCGGGTCTCTGGGCCGTGGAGTCGAGAACGGACCGTGGTGAGGCATCAAGAACCCAAGCATGGGGGGCTTGAGCGACACCGCCCTTGACCTCACCTTTGGAGTGAGTCGATGGACAGGTATATGAGTCGGTGAATCCCGTGATTCTCGGGCAAGTCATCTTCTTTCACCGAAGACCTTCTCGGCGGTTCCGCATGAGAACGATCTGCAGCCCTATCTAGGGTGTAGAGGCGAATGTCAGTAAGACCTCGACAACGTGGTTTTGGGGTTCCAGAATAGGAGGAACTGCGTGTTCACAGGCCACCCGCCCCTTGACGATGGAGTATGAAGATGACCCACGAAGATAAGCATTGTCGCGTGATTCCGAATTTTGCGTGCTTTGGTGTAGGGTAAGCGTTTGGGACGGAGGAGGTTGCATTTTCTGGAGGCAATTGGATCGGTCACAATGTTATAGACTGGAGGCGAGATTTAGCGCCTACTAATCTCGGAATGGACTGTTTCTCTTCGATCAATTGGTGTAGCTATCTGTTGATTATCATGATGTCCTCTGCCGAACACTGCTATCCACCCCACACGTTGGGCATTGCTCAATCAGGTACCATGAACGACAATAGTATTAAAATTGTAACAAGAACAGGCTAACTTGGGCCGTCAGCAAATCACATACTCCCAACCAGGCCCGTGAAGTGAGGTCCGTGTGAGGCATGGGCATCTAGGTGAAGCCGGGAACCGAGAAGCAGGGACCACGGCCTCAAGGATCCCTCACCGATCAAACAGAAAAAAGGTCAACGGCGTAGCCTTCCGATTCTTTTTCGTCGTATAGAAGAGGAAGCTGAGAGATCGGATCAAGTCGGAATATGGTCCGGTGCAGAGTTTTTGCGTTGATGCCGTTGGAGTTGGTGATGTTGAGGCCATGGGCAAGCATCGTGACATCACGTGATGCATGGGAAGTGGGAGATGGTGGTGTGTTTAGATTTTGTTGGTTCTTTTGGTGGGCAGACAGTCATGGAACCGAAAACTTCTCTGTCAGAGCCCAATCTGTCCCTGAAATTCTCAGCCTCCATCATCGCAGACTTTTCACGACAAAACGTGCACACTGTCCTCTTCTGTGATGGTTGCACACTACAAGTTGGCTGCCTCACGAGCTGAGCTGAGCTGTGCGGCTGACAGCCTGCTCTCTCCTCCCTCGTGTTCAGTCAGGTACTGCACATATTTGGTTGGTCTGAAATCTCAGCCGAAAAACATTAGAAAAAGGCTTTGCTGTTTATTTCTACTTTTTCTCGCCTCATTTTTGAGGGAGGGAGATTTGATCGTCCGTCATGTGTGTGTGACGTGCCTCCATGGTGACCGTCATGAAGTCGTGGCTGCAATCACGGCTGTGGAGACGGCCTGAGACAAGACCATCTACACGGCCACACTCTTCATTTCACAGTTTTCAACTCTTGCTACCTGATTCTTGCGGCCTTGACCTGAATCATTTACACGAGACATGTACGTATCGTCTTGACTCAACAGATTGAGATGCCCAAGCCACAATTTATTGTTATCCTGCTTTCTGTCGTGATCACCAACCCTTGGCATCGTGGCGCAGATGAGCTACCCGGTAATGGAAGGCTGAAGGCATGCCGGTGGAACTTTGGAAGGGCTAGAGAGAAACAAAAAGGCCAAGCCAAAGTCCAAAAACCCTCGGCCGAGTATCCGTTAAACAAACAAGCAAGCATCGCCTCGATCAAGGGGTTCGAGTTCTCGCTCGTTATCTTAGCTCGATCAGTAACCAGGGCGGTCCGCAGCCACCATCACCATTAGAATCTCTAAAAAGGCTTAGATTGGCTCCAAACGGCCACAACGGCCAACGGTAGGCCCGTCGTGGTCTCCACGATCGTGTGCAATCACTTGCACATTTCACGATGAGTCAGGTCTTGGCTCTCGATGAGAGTGGCTTTGTTCCTGCAGGGGATCTTCCTTCCCCCTTTGCGCATCCTCAATTGCGATTGAATTGCTCCATTCGCATCCGCGATCTTGAAGTTTCTCTAGTTTCCCAAGCTAATCCAGTGGCCGCAGTAGCTTCGCCTCCACGACGGTGGACCAGCGAACATCACCGCCGTGGTCCATCACGAGTTTCAGATCACAGATGGGGGCGCTCCCCAAAGATCCCAATCCCGCAGTTGGCAGCGACGTCAATTCGACGGTGGCTGTCTTCCCACTCTTGAGTTTAGTATCCAAAGTCCCATTGGTCTGCCCTTTGTTGCCTACCTCAACTGTGTACAATGCTGGGGGCCATGAGTTGTTTCGCGCAGCGCGCATTTGTCTGGAAGCTTGATGTACTCCGTTGTGTGTTTTTCCAGTTTCTAGTTTGCTGTAGTCTCGTCTGCGAATATGGGTTGTTAAAAAATGCTCTCGAGCCTATTTAAATGCTAGATATCCCTGGCATATTTGAAGCCATCTTGATCCTCTCTATCATTGTCTACATCTACCTCTACACTCAAGATACCCATCATAGTCAACCATCCAAGCCAAGCAACACCGGTTCAAGCAAAGACGGACCAACACCAACAACCCGCAAACCAACTATCCAATAATCACAATCCAACAACAATAATCAAAATGTCTTCACCTGCCAGTGCCCAGTAAGAAGCCTTTCCATTACTTTTCACGATGAGTTGGCCGCTAACAATGACCGCTCACAGGTTCAGCAGCTCCAGTGGTTCGGGTTCCGCTTACACAGGCGGCCAGGCCACATCCACTGACAGCGCCATGCTCAGCCAGTGGGCCGCCACACAAGATCGAGCTGAGCGCTTCTGGGCCACAGGAGAGAGGACGAGGAGGAGCGCGATGGAGCAAGCTGACAAGATTGTGGCTTTCGAGAGGGCCTTTACTGGAACGAGATCTTAGAGAGAGAGGATTTGATTGTGGCTGCCAATTATCTACCCATGGAAGCACGGCGTTTTGGTGTTGCAATTGGCTGGGCCTTTATTTGAGGCATGTACAATATATGGATATGGGCTGGGCATCATTTACCTCGGGATTTTCCCTCAACTACTTGCAGTATACGGAATAACTGAATTGCAAATGAATTCTACAAAGTCATCAGACGAGCTGCAGCGCTACCAAGTACCATTGTGATCTTCATGTACTCCGCAGGCTGGGTATTGGTTGGTTCAGCTGTGGCTGGCGCTGTGAGACGTGAAACGTGAACAAACAGCTCAGCTCCTCAACCTGACCGCATGCTCGACTTTTCCATCTTACATTACTCTTTCTTTGACTATTTTCATCAAAAATTGACCCTATTGCATTGTTTTCAAGAGAATCCATCATCAACCCTTGAACCGGCAGGCACGATCATCTGATTGCTGTTCTTGATAACCTCCATCGCGGACCCTGCGCCGCACGGACCCGGCTGTTGCCTGCCAATCTTCTTGGCAGCTGAAGCTGAACAGAACATCCAGTATTCATCTCCGGCCGTTCATTTCTAGATCTCTTCATCATCTTTTAGAAGGAAGCATTCGTTGTGCTGTCATCATCTTGATCGACAACATCTGGCAGACTAGGCTTGTCCTGCCCGCCAGCATCAACGAGCTTCCTACACATCCAGCATGGCTCCATCGTCGAGCGACGACGACGTCGTGGTTGTTGGCCGTGATGATGTCAGTAACTACAATCCCGACAACATCCTCCCTGAATCTGAAGATACCATTGCCAAGATCAGACAGTGGCTGCGACCTACCGAGTACAACCTCGATGGCAGCGAGTATCGCAAGCATCTCGCCTCGCACCTCGCAAACACCGGGGAGTGGTTGCCACGTCTAGACGGATATAAAACCTGGCACGACAGTCCAGATCATGGTCTCTTGTGGATTAGGGGTGTTCCAGGTTCTGGAAAGTCTGTCATCGCTGCCACATTGGCACATAGGCTTTCCCAGGAAGATGTTCCGGTGCTCTACTTCTTCTTTCGTCAGATCATTGATGCCAATCACCGGCCTATCAATCTGCTCAGAGACTGGCTCGACCAGATTCTCCTCTACAGCCCCCCATTGCAAGCAATTCTCAAGGAACACATCGACACCGATCGATCTCTGGACAGTGTTTCTATGGATGAGCTGTGGCGCCATCTCCGTATGGCCCTGGCTTCGATACCACTTACGTATTGTGTCGTCGACGCATTGGATGAGATGGACCAGTACAACGATGGTTTTGTCCGTTCTCTGGCTGATCTTGGCCATTGGCGCCCGTCCAGTGTCAAGGTACTCATGACCAGCCGACCGGTTGTGAGTGTTGAGACCCCCATGAGGGGTACCGGCCACATTGATATTCGGATGGAAGAGGATCTCATTGACATAGACATCGCGGCCTATGTCAGGCATTGCTTAGACGGCACTTCCATCTCGGAGGATGACCGACAAAGAATCAAGCAGGCTGTTCCAGGCCGAGCAAATGGACTGTTTCTCTACGCAAAGCTGGCCATGAAGGCGTTCCTGGAACCAAACGTCAACGTCTCCGCCGCTCTGGAGATGCTGCCACTTGACATGGAGGCCATGTATGTCAATCTTCTCCAAGAACACGCCAGGAGGTCTGGCATCTCCGAGACGACCCAGGTGCTCATCCTACGGTGGGTGACGCACGCAACCCGCCCCCTTAGACTCCTGGAGCTTGCCGACATGCTCAAGTATGTGCTGGGCGGACAATCGACCAGCCTCAAAGACAACAAGGATCTTGTTCGGGCTGCTTGTGGACCCTTGTTGGAGATTCTCCCCGATGAGACTGTCAGCGTCGTTCATCACTCCTTGACCGAGTTTCTCACAGGGACCAAGAGACCAGTGCACTCTGCTTATCCTGTTTTGGACTTGATCTCATCCCACAGCCAACTTGCCGAGGTCTGCCTCAGGTATCTCCAATCTGGATGCTTGCAATGCAAAAGTCCAGATTCGAAACGCTTTAACCAAAACCTCATGAAGTTGAACTTTCCCTTCGCTGCATATGCCGTTGATAATTGGCACGTTCATGTCGCCAGATCTGAATGGAATGGCCTTCAAGGGAACCCGATATCCCAGCAACTGGAGTCTTTCCTATCTGATGACTCTCTAAGGAACACGTGGTTGAGGATGTGTCTGGAAGAATCACAGGGGATAATCGATGATGAGTACCTTGGCTCATTCTCAGACTTCCATATGGCTGCGATATGTGGTCTTGACTCCTATATCGCGACTTTGATCGACCAGAAGGGTCAAGACAAGATCGACAAGGGAGACTTGGAGGAGCGAACGCCGTTGTGGTGGGCTGCTGACCGAGGACATGCCGGGGCTGTTCGAGTATTGCTCCAAGCTGGGGCAGCACTTAATCAACCTGACAAAGGGGGCCAGAAGCCTCTTCACAAAGCTGCCATGTTCGACCGTTTTGAGGTAGTCCAACAGCTCCTCAAGGAAGGAGTTAATCCATTGACACCGAAGCACTTGGAAGATAGGTATTCTGAAACGGGGATACAACCTCCGCTTCTGTCACCCGTGGAAATTGCCTGTTCTCATGGCAATCTGCGGAGCGTGGAAGCATTTCTCCCTTTCATCAATGCAGACACAAAACAACTTGCTCTGTCCTGGGCAGCTAGGGGTGCCCAAACTCATGTCGTTAAGCGACTTCTCCGGGAGCCTGGTATTAACCCCAATGCCAGGCATTTGGACGAAACGCCTCTGTCAACAGCAGCTTCAATGGGAAATGTAGATGCGATGGAGGCTCTTATCGATGCTGGCGCTGATGCTTCGATCACATCCAAGGCTCGCATTTGGGATGAGCCTATGATCGGTGACGCGGAGTTGTGGCGGACGCCGCTTGCTAGCTTTTGCTGCAGAAAAGATCCTGACTCTACTGCAGCTCTACGGTTCTCCCAACGCCATGGTCGGTTTCGGCCTAGAAAAAGGCGCGTCAAGACCAACAACATGGATGACTTTCGACGAGGTCTGTCACTCTTGGTCAGAGCTGGAGCCGACGTGAACGAGAGGGACTCGCTTGGACGTACCGCCATTCACGTCACGAAAGATCCTGAGGCAGTTAGGGTTCTACTTGACGCTGGTGCCGATCCAAACGCGGAAACTCTATTTGGTGAAACCGTCCTTCATTCTTTACCGAGAGAAGCCGACGAGAATTATCTAAAACTTCTGGTCGAAGATGGAGGTGCTGACATCAACAAGAGAGAACTTCGAAGGGGGCAGACGCCCCTGATGTTTGCTATCGTACGAGACTTGGATATTGCTCCCCGCATTCTGGATTACAGCCCGAACCTCAATGCCGTCGATAATGCAGGAAATGGGCCTCTTCACTACGCCGTATCTCGGTATGGCAAACCGTCATTTCATCAGCCCTTTGTTGAAACCGAGGAGTCAAAAAAGAGCAGTCGGCTACATATCTTGTTGTCGGCGTTACTGGAGGCTGGTGCCGATCCAAGATTGGCCAACGAAGAAGGAGAGACACCCTTGCATCTGTTTGATGTGAGGTCCCTGTTATATCACCCAGAGTTGCTTGATCTCCTGGTCAAGTTTGGCGCGAGCACTGAGGATCGAGACTCCATGGGTTATACCCCGCTGTTTCGCCAGATAGGCAAAGCACTGGACTACATGGAACAACACCGCCTCATCAAGTTCTTCAGGAAAGCCTCTGCGAATCTTCACGCCCGCGATAACAGGGGCCGTACCCTCCTCCATGAGGCCATCCGAAGCGGTGACCGGCTCAACCGTGGGGGATGCACCGACACCTCGCCGTTTCAAGAAATTGTTGATGCGGGTGTATCACCTTTTATAGTGGATTTCCAAGGCAACACGCTGTGCCATGAGCTGGTCAAGGGCCCGGAAGTCCGCGACAACGTGGATCTTTCCGCTGGATTCTGGCCAGTTCTTGAAAAGCTTGGGTTGGACATTGACCAGCCCAACTTTGAGGGGAGAACTCCCCTGCACCTTGCAAGCATGCTGAACGTTCCCGATGACTACGGAGACCGGGACTCACATGTGGCTCGGTGCTTCGAATGGCTTCTGAGCCACTCAGCAAACCCCAACGCCCAAGATAGGCAAGGGGTGCGACCCATCCACCTTGCTGCCTCTACGGCAGACTATCTTGTGGATCGGTTGATACGGGCTGGTGCGGACCCCTTTGCCTCGACTAACCAAGGTCTCAATGCTTTGTCCATTGCCTCACGCTGTAGAATGAGTAATACACTCGGGTTGGTCCTAGAGCACATGAAGGGTTTGGATCCTGAAGCCATGCTGAAGGCGGTAAACGCAAAGGACATACGCCAACTCACGCCTCTTCATTACGCGAGTCGCTCTGGGCGAATCGAATCGGTCTCGCTGTTGCTCGAGGCTGGGGCCGAGGTCAACCCAACGTTTGATGGATCTTTGCAGTCAGAGGATGAGGAGCCTTGGTACCCTCCAGTGCTCCAGTGTGTCTTCTTCAAACGAGAGAACGCCCTTTGGAGACAAGACAATCCAGCAAGAGTTTCTCAAGGATATTCATCTTCGAACCCGTTGTCCACCAGGAGTCGATACGATAACGATGTCCTTGACAGGCCAGTTGCTGTGGCTTTTGCGATTGAAGACACCAACCGCCCACAGCTGAGACAACGCTATCGGGACCCTCACTGGGATATATTCGATCCGGTCCTTGGTACTGTCCGGTACGATGAAATCGTCAAGACCTTGCTGGCGGCCGGCGCCAAGATGTACGACAACAGCCACTGGGATCACTCGGCGTTGTACAGTGCCATGCGGTTTGCGGCACGCGAATGGGACGACTACGTCGTCAACCTCCTTTGGACTTGCCACGAAGAAATTGGGGGCCCAGAACTGCCGAAGCCCATCAAAGTCGCAGTCAACATGAGCAGGACTCGGCGTCAGATGGACACGAAACTACTCGGCGAGGCAATTTTGCCATGCTCCAAGGATGTGACGTGGGAGACGATTGAGGAACTGCTCGGCGACCGCGAATACTCACTGATTCTCAAAATCCGCGAGGCTGGTGCTGATTTCTTGTCGGCCAACCCCCCCGGAGAGTCCATTCTGCAAGAATTTGTTAGACTTGGATTTGCCCAGCTGGTTGACGGTTGCTGTTCATCTGAGGAGGCATTGCGGTTCGACGATCCCGAGTGGCGTAAAGAACAAGAGAACCGTCCTTCAGCCAGCTCGTTCGAGCCCTTAGCCATCACGGCTTGTCTGAGTGTCACTCCCAATATGGATGTGCTGAAGGTCTTGGTTGAGAAGAAGGGCGTCGACGTCAATGCGCCCAGCACCAACTACCTCGTCGGAATGCGTGCTCTTCATGCTGTTGCCGAGGGTCGTTGGGGTAGTTCCTGGTGGCAAGTTGCCCAAGCGTTGCCATACCTGGTGTCCAAGGGGGCTGACCTGGAAGCCCGTGACTGCAAAGGCAACACACCACTCCACTGTGCCCTTGCGAGGGAAAATCCATTCAATATAACTGCGGCAAAGACTCTGATTGAACTCGGCGCCGATGTCAACGCAGTTGATTCGGCGGGCCTAGGGTGCCTTGAGAAAGCGGCCCATAGCCATGAGCTTGTTCGCCTCTTGGTCAACCATGGTGTGGAAGTCGGTCCGACTGCCATCACATCTGCAGCTTGGAATAAGGACCTGGATGTTCTGAAGGCACTTCTATCTTCCGAAAAGACACCTGCCCTCGTCAAGTGCTGGAACTTGGGTTTGAATGATATAAGAGGATTGGACCCGAGCTCGCCCAAGACTCGGATAGCTCGCCGGGGACATCCCTTGTATGCCGCGGGTAGGATACTGCCAGCGAAACGGGGTTCTGACGACACCGATGGCGAAACGCATGCTAGGAAGATGATGGAAGCTCTCCTGGAAGCAGGCGTGAACCCTTATGACACGCTCCTGATTCAGAATAGTTTCAGAGATGAGCATAAAAGGCCCTCGTTACCGACCAATATGGCGAACAGGAGATGGAGAACGGAAGACAAAGAGACTGAGATGATACCATTTTTCGAGGAGAGCGAACATGGACTTGTGCCGAGCTGCGTGGCTGATAGAATGGTTTTCCACCAGCTACTGGCCGATCATGGCGTCTATGAACCTATTCTCAAACTGCCAGGCCTTGACCTGGAGCGTCGAAATGCATCTGGCTTAACTCCCCTCTTGGCTGCTTGTCGTGGAGGGACGCTTGCGTCGCCCATCCATTACAAGCCAGTTGTGAGGGAGCTGCTGGATAGAGGAGCGGACCCAACTGTCCAAGATGACTACGGCCGGAACTGCCTACATCATTCCCTTAACCAAACCTATGGTGAGGTGATGATGAAGGTGCTGCAAGAGCTCGGCGACGCTGTCCCGGCACTCGTCAACCAACCCGACACTTACGGTTATCACCCAATGCATTATCGCTTGGCGGCATTCGTGCAGGGAACCTACGGATCGCAAACTGACGAATGGCTGGACTACCTCATCGCGCAGGGGATGGACGTAACAGCTACAGATGGTGATGGAAACAGTCCTCTTCATTTCCTCGCCTCTGGTCTAATATCTTGTGTGAGCCATCAGGGGAATAGTCAGGGCCTCTTCAAGCGGTTTGTGGACTTTGGGCTGGATGTAAATGCTCGCAACAAGGCGGGACAAACACCTGCGTTTTTCCTCCAATCTCCGGGCTTTGCCCCCGGGTATGAGAGTGAAGCGTTTGAGATGTTGGACGAGATGGGAGTTGACTGGCAGGTGAGGGATGACAAGGGGAGAACGGTGCTGCACGAGGTAGTAGAAGAATGTGAGGGCATCTTTAAGGCCGTTATGGCTAGGGGTGTTGATCCGCTGTTAGAGGATGCTGATGGGCGGACCAGTCTGGATCTGGCAACGGCGTATGGTAACGTTGGAGTGATGCGCCTGTTTGACAAGAAGAATGAAGGGGATTGAAAGGTAGCTGTGGAAGATGAGGGCTGATCTCTTGCTTGTTGGGCGGATGTAGCTCTGGTTATGGATATTTAAGTTCTGGCAGGTTTTGGAGATGAATGCACAAAGTGTAACTTACATACAACTTTTCAAGAGGTTTGATAGCATTTGAAGAGCATCTAATGTCTGAGAATGTTTTAACATGGGACCATGGACATTATCATTCTGATAATTGCATGCACGCGACGTCAAGGCAAGGCACGAAAGGACCCGCAGTTAGTACCCATTGTCAAGGTCTTTTTTCTAAATCGACAACAACTATCACCACCTCATCGACTCATGCTCATTTCAGGATGGCTTCATCCCCTAGAGGCATCTCAACAATGCAGAGGCAGCCCTTGATGCAGGTCCTGTCTGATCTGCACCTCGAGTTCGGGCAGCAGTATTCCTCGTATAGTTTCCCAGCGACAGCGCCTTTCCTGCTGCTCGGAGGAGATGTAGGGAGGCTGATGGACTACGATGAATACCTAGGATTCATGAAGCAACAAGTTTCCCGATTTGAGAAGGTTTTTTTGGTACTCGGTAACCATGAATTTTATGGTCTGGACTACGAAGCCGGGCTTGACACGGCTAGACGACTCGTGTCTGAGGTTTCTCTTGCTGACAGGGTTATCCTGCTGCATAGAACCAGATGGGATGATCCCAAGTCCGAGTTTACGATGCTTGGTTGCACGCTATGGTCTGCGATTCCACAACAGGCATATGATGTCGTGCAATCCAAGGTCAAAGACTTTAAAAACATCAACGGGTGGAGTGTCGAGAAGCACAACATGCTTCACGCAGAAGAACACCTCTGGCTCCGCGAACAAGTCGCACAGGCAAGCACAAGACAGATACTGGTAGCAACACACCACGCGCCACAGGTCCAGGGCACGTCAAAGCCGCAGCATCTCGGGAACCCGTGGACGTGCGCGTTTGCGACCGACTTGATGGATCAAACGTGGGACGGTGTTAGGATCTGGGTTTTTGGGCATACGCATTATTCGACTGAGGTTGTGCTGGGGAATGGGATTAGGTTGTTGGCGAACCAGAGGGGATATGTTATGCCGGAGAGTGAGGGGAAGAGTGGTGATGGACATGTTTTTGATGATGGGTTGGTTATTTTGAAGTCTTGGGAGGTTGAGAGGAGTAAGTGATGAATATGGTGGCTCCGGAATTGAGGTTCGACATGGGATATCGCGGCTATCAAGTCGAGTGCATGATAATGACGACAACTGCGCAACGGCCTCTGTTTGGCCAATGGCTCACAGCCCAGATCTAGCAGCAGCTGTCGGTCAATATGATCTGAGATGAGCCGGGGGGTCCAAAAGTGTGGGTTGCATTTGTCAGGGCCACGAGGCGTCCCGAGCTTGGCTGTTGTCGGACAAAAGAAACAAAGCTCGATACAGTAAGCAAGGCAGTTATATGCGGTAATTGAATCAAGCTGAGGGTTAGATCATTAGTATCAGCTTCTTCTATCCAAGCATTGACCTAATTGATCGGCTAGGTGCGTGATAAAACAGTCAAGCTCGGTCATAGACCCCGAGAGGCCGGGGGGGGGGAGAAGGGTATTTTTTTGCTTATCAGACACCAACCATTGGTCAAGCCGGCAATTAAGAAACAAACAAGTGATAAAAAAAAAAACAAGCACGCAAAGAAGAGAAGAAAAGACGGGCTTGGCCGTTCGCCACCGGGTTTAGATTCAGAATTTCTTCTCTTCCAGCCAATACCGCCACGTTGACGAGCTACGGTTGGTGAGTGGTGGGGCATGCCGAGGAAATCCCGGACAGTGCCCGTGAAGTGAAAATGCAAGATCTGGCATTTGTTGTGAGATCCGGGATTTGACCTGTTGTAAGGAATGGAAAGTTGCTGATAGTGGGACAAGGCTGTTTTCTACTCTGTCAGGATAATTTCAGGTTATAGATTAACGTGTTTATACTCGAGATGACTTGTAAACTATAGAGACTCGTTCAAAGAGACCTTTATCTATTTATCTATCGTAGTAGATATCTCCCCCGAGATACGTCACTCTGCTTGCTTCTTTGGCGGCTAACAAGGTCCATCCATCACTACCCCGGGCTTCCCAGACTGTCCATCGGAGGAGCACCCGTAGGCCCAGTGGATAACTGTAAATGGATCCCGTACAGTACCGTAGACGCCCTGTAAAAACCTGTAACAGACCTGATTCAAGCCCGGCTTTTACGTACTGTTCCCCCCGGCTTCTCTCCCCTTGGCCCGGTCCGTGCGGCGGTTCGGCGCCGATTATCCGAGTCTTTCCGACCAAGCAGCGGGCGGCGGGCAGGAGGCATTATTTTTCCCCGGGGGGGAAACAGGCAAAACAAAAAAAAAAAGATCTCAAGGCTTGAGTTTTTTCCCTCCCTCCTCCTTCTCACCTCAAGCTTCCAACCTCCTTCACCCAGACCCCGTCCTTAACAGCTCGGGCTCTTCATCTCCCCTCAGTCCTTTGTTTGTCTGAATCCCATACAACTCCATTCACAATGGCTTCCGGCGCTGCTTCCACCGGCTCGACCAAGGTCGACGCCGTCGTCCAGACCATCAAGGCTGAGGAGCCCAAGAAGCTCACCGGCTTCGCTCTCTACTCGCGATTCGCCCTTGCCGGTGCTGCCTGCTGCTCCATCACCCACGGTGGTCTTACTCCCGTCGATGTGTACGTTTCTACCGCCAATGTCTCGTTGCCAATTGCGCCTTTTGCTGGCTGTGAGCGAGCGGTTATCCCGGAGTCCTCAATTGACCCGAGGCTACCGCTCCGCCGTGTCGCAATTCCCGAGCCTCAATGGCAGCGAGCTTCTACTTGAATATCCAAAGCTAACACTCCCCCCCCCAACAGCGTCAAGACTCGTATCCAGCTCGACCCCGTCACCTACAACCGCGGTATGATCGGCGGCTTCCGCCAGGTCGTCCAGAACGAGGGTGCTGGCGCTCTCCTCACCGGTGCCGGCCCCACCTTTGCCGGTTACTTCCTCCAGGGCGCCCTCAAGTTCGGAGGTTACGAGTTCTTCAAGCAGCAGTGGATCGACCAGCTCGGCTACGAGACTGCTTCCAGGAACCGCACTGCTGTCTACCTCGCTTCTTCCGCTACCGCCGAGTTCTTCGCCGATATCGCTCTCTGCCCCCTCGAGGCCACCCGTATCCGTCTCGTCTCTGAGCCTACCTACGCCAGCGGTCTCATCTCTGGTTTCGGCAAGATGCTCAAGAACGAGGGTATCGGTGCTTTCTACGCTGGTTTCGGTCCTATCCTCTTCAAGCAGTAAGTCCTCTAATGTGGCACATTGCCTTTGATACACTCAAAACTCACACATAACAGGATCCCTTACACCATGGCCAAGTTCGTCGTCTACGAGAAGGTTGCCGAGGCTATCTACCGCCAGTTCCCCAAGAAGGACATGTCCGACGGCATGCAGACCGTTGTCAACCTGGGCTCTGGTCTGACCGCCGGTTTCGCCGCCGCCATCGTCTCTCAGCCCGCCGACACCATGCTCTCCAAGATCAACAAGACCAAGGGTCTCCCCGGTGAGGGCACTACCTCTCGTCTCATCAAGATCGGCAAGGAGCTCGGTCTCCGTGGCTCTTACACCGGTATCGGTGCTCGTCTCTTCATGGTCGGTACTCTCACCGCCGGTCAGTTCGCCATCTACGGTGACCTGAAGAAGGTATGTAAAACTCTGTCCTCGAGTGTCTCTGTCATATCACTAACAACTCAACTAGGCCCTCGGTGCCGTCGGTGGTGTCGAGATCGCTGCTTAAACGATCCTCCACGTCGAAATGAAAAGGGGAAGCGAGGGAAAGTGTACGAGCTGTCTGGGAACCGTGGCCTGAGCAGTGCCCAAGAGCTGGGCCTGCTTTGAAACGCTCGCTGCTGTTTCTTTTAACATGGATACCTTCATCAATGGAAGTAAAGGGGGCTGCAACAAGGCTTGCTGCGGTCAGCAGGCTCCTCGTCCAAGGGAGGGACGGAAGGGGAAACAAAAAGTGTGAATCCTTTGGAAACAAAACGGGGGGTTACTCGTTTTTCGTCTCATGTGTGCTTATGATACCTCGAGCATAGAGTGGGTAGACGGGTGGTACCCTGCCGAAGGGTTGTATAATAGTCCTTTTTTTTTTACGCTTCAATCATAGACTGGGAGTTTTTGGACTCTTCATCTGAGTTTTATGGCTTGAGATCTTGGGCGCTGTGAAACTAATCATGGACTTGATGTCACTGGACTACAATGAGTGGTCATGGTCTTCCCTTTGTCTTCTATGCATATGGAGGGTAGGAGATGAGTATCTTATAAAGGTAGTTGGCTGGTTTACATACCGTATGGTAAACCTGCTAAGAGTTTCTAGATACAAAGGCATCCTAGTCCCCACCATACTACTTTGGGGACATGATGTTAATACATCCTCTCACCAAGTGTCGTTTCAACTATCCAGTTCGTCTGGAGTACTCCAAGTTGTCCTTACCCATCTCCTGGGTTCAGTCTTGCCTTCTCTGCTTGGACATTCTCATGCTTCTGGCGGTAGAGAAAGACAACGACCAAGTTGTCATCGCTTCCCGTGTCTGCTGGTTGTCGATGAGCAAACTCCCCTTAAGCTATATATCTCCCCGGTGTCCATAGCTTTCTCTTGCGTCTGGAAAACACGCCGATCAATCTTGAGTCGTCGTCGAATCGGGCATCCTGAGTGTCTTTTGCGCACTCGTCGCCGGAACATTCGGCGGTAAAAGTCCAACAGGGCTTCGATGTCGGTCAGCACCTCGTTTTCCGATTCTACTGTTGGTTTTTCTCTTCGCTTGTCAAGGAGGGGCCCTGTATCTATATATCTACCTCTAGTTTGAAGAAGAACTATGTGGGCCTTGGCACTCCTCTGCCATTCCCCTTCTGAATGGGACGGACGAGCCACGTTCATAGGAAAGTACTCCCGTTTGGATATTCCTGTCTGGGTGAATTTTGGGGCCCAAGTCTTGTTTTCAAATATCCAGTCCGTCTGTATGCCCAAGTTGTTCTCAGCCACCCCTTTGCTTGGATCCTCTCTGCGCTTGCATGCATACCCACGTGCTTGAGCGTTGCTCGATATATAGCGAGAGAAAACCTGGGCAAAGAAAGATGACTTGTATATCATGCGCTTTCCCATTATCGTCTCTGCTTATTCGGTGAGTGTGTCACTCGTCTGGTTCCGGAACTCCTATATATATATATATATCGATGTCCATGGCTTTATTTTGCACCTGGAAAGCGCCCTAGGATCACCATTGGTATCTTGCGCCTCTCCCACGTGCCCGCCACCAATATGGCAGCGATAACAATGCTGGGAAGATTCCAGTCGCCGCTCTTCTTTCTCTTCCAGAGCATTAATTTCAGTGATTTGAACCAGCCTCTCTCGCCTCGTTTGCTCAGGGGCGATGGATATATATAATCTCTCTTCATTTCAAGTCGAACGATGGCTGAGTTGAAAAAGTTGTCTTGTTCACATTTCGAAAGACCCATCAGACTTGTCGGGTCTGTTGGAGGTAAGTGTGTACACTCACTTGGAGGATCATGTCCGGGCGAATATGAGGGTCATGTGCCTTGCTCATGTATCCCTATGGGGAATGGTGTTGTTTCTCGTTGTTGGTATATATCAATGATCCAAGTATAGTTGACTGAGATGAGAGATAGTACGCTCTGAAGGTTTCATTTAGAAGCCCGGAGCAGTGAAATTCGCTAGCATCTCCAGACGCACTCCCAGAATCGAATGTGACGAATTCTACTGCCCTTGCATGTAGATACTGTCCGATATAGAAATGAAGAAGTCGTCGGACTCCTAACTATTAGGTGTGCGGGGGTATTCGAGACAACAGAGGAGCCATGCGGACCGAGAGGAAAAGGCGAAACGTGAGTGAAATCATCGTGTCGAGTGTTATACGCCCAAGCGAAGGGATTCGGAGCACCAGTGTTCTGGGCTTTGTGAATCGTCACCAAGGGATCATAATCCATGTATAATGGGCCGAGATGATAGCTGTCGCTCTCCGGAGATGCCAGCTCTCAGCTGGGAGCAGTGAAAGTGCCCTGACAGTCTGCAGGTACTGCCGCACGAGCAACTCCCAGGCATTTCTATAGTCACAAAGAGAAAGACTTGCTTCAAGTGCTTGCGTATATATATATGTGCCACGGTCGAGGAGAGACCAAGTCATCGTGTTATTCATAATCGGGATTGCCGGTCTTCTAGACCACGGAGAAGCCATACAGATCCAGGCTGATGATTAAGGAAGATGTGAAGGGGATGGGGTAAACCTGGCCAAGTATTGGATCCTAGGTACCTAGATTGACGTGACCTAGTGATGTACTGTGCCGTTTCAAAACATCATCCTAGTATATGGTCCCCAAGACAGATCCATGTATAATGGACTGAAATGAAAGCTTGTAACCACCTGGCCTGATAGCCTGTCTTGCCGCCAGGACTGTGCTCTGGTATCCGACGAGACTTGTGAAAGATGAAGACCTCATCGATACCTCCAGCAATAACACTGACATCGGATCTCTTGGTGAGATTCCGTATATATGTATCTGTCGCCTGGTTCAGCAGCGAAAATTCTTCCGGCGGTTTCAAAGCATTGTTCTGATATATACCCTCCACGCCCCAGGGATAATCCATGTATAGTGAACGGAGATGAGACTATGTTGTGAATTTGTTTGGGAAAATAGCTTGCTCCCAGCACTGTAGTCTGGCATCCAGTGAGGGTAGTATATGATGAACACTTCATTAAACCCTCCAGGACCTGGACTACCAGCGCGTTCCTCTGGGCCGTTGTATATATATGTCCATCGCCGAGCATAGCAGCGAAAAGTCTTCAGCCGGATCCTTCTTTGCAACTGCCAGTAGTAACTCGGCGCGGAAGACTTATGAGAGGGTCGCTGTAGAGAAGCGGAAAAGCACTTTGGAGGGTGGCATGAAGGCGGACGAGTTTTCAAACGTTCTCTTGGTTTACCATGTGTATATAGAAGTTCGATGCATCTACCCCCCAGGAAACAGAAAGACAATCGTGCTAGTCTGTTGATTTGTCTGACATTTTCGAATATGTCGAACGGGAGAACGGGAGAATCTCGAGCGAAGGGTGGCGCATCGACGAGATGGTAGCCATCCGTTCGGACTCAGACAGCTCTTCCTATAGGAGGGCGGCCACCAACCCACCTTTGGTCAAGAATGCTCGTTCCCGAAGACATGTTCCAGGTTGGTGGTATATACTAAGCAGACTGGGTCAATGTTAGTTACGTTTCATGAAGCAAGACACATCATCACTGTTCTTACCTGAGGAGGGCTACCACCCGCTCACCAAGACGGTGGATTGTAATCCATTGCCACTCACGTCCTCACCCGTAAAAGAAGACGGAGGGGTTGGCCTGTTCGTCACGCTGACTTGACAGAGCGAAGAGAGAGAGAGAAAGAGAGAGTTGTGTTGGTGCGAACTTGAATTAGGCGAGACACATTATATATATGCCTTGAATGACGAAGAGCAAAGGCTGGCTGAAAGGGCGAACGGGGGGAATTCAATTCGGGCCAAGGTACGCTTTCATGCTACCCACCAGCCACTCTGGCTCAAGGATTTGTTCCGACTCAGACAGCTCATCCTGGAGGGTGTGCCACCAATCCAGCCTTGGCGGGAATGGGACGTCTCTCGCGAAGACGTTCGCTGATCTTTGATCGAATTCCACCCAGCTGGCTGATGTCAGTTATGTGTTCTGAAGTCAGGCATATCATCAGTAGAACGGATTATACTTACCATGTGTGCCATTCCATGTCAATAGACGGTTGCCAACGAAGTATGCATTATAGGATCGATAGCCTCGAACGCCATATTGGTTCAGGTGACAGTGTAATCATGCCGCATACCATCATGATGCTCGCTCGTGCTGTGACGGTATATATAGATGCCTCGGATATAGAAACCAGACTTGAAGGGTCTCTTAGAGAGAAACAATCAACACTTACCCTCTCTCCTCTGCTCATTATAACTAAATGCTGGTCTCTTCTCGCACATGGGGGCTCGGGTCGAATCACCTCAGTCATCCCGAACTGAGACCACGACTTCGTTGAGGTCGTCTAAGTCGTAGACCGGCTGGGGGGAATAGGGCTATTTATAATGGTTCAAGGTATGTTTGTATACAGCCTTGCATGGAATCTTGCATGTACAAACACAATCCGATTCCCCGTGGAGAGAAAGGCAAATACACACATTGAACAGATTGATCACAAAGGCTAACAAGTTTGAAGCCATATTTATCATGATTTCTATTCCTAACAAGCTACCTCTCAATCCTGCTTGTGCAAAACTCCTTTTCCAAATCAAGACGCCTCCAACTTTCTCCGCTTAAACTTGCCCCTGGCCTCAATCTTGCCCTCCACAGGTATCGCCCTCCATGCCGTAAGCAGGAACCCGTCCGCTCCGCCTCGTCCCATCATGAACGGGTGTGTGCGTCCAGGGAGGACTTGCCACCTTCGCGCTCTGCTGCTTTGAACCGTCACACCCAAGAGTAGCGTAGGGTTTAGGGGGAACTCAGCTGTGCCCTCCCAGCGCTCGAGCTCGGAAACTGTCTTGCCTTCGATCTCGGGTGGTGGCGTTGATACCCATGCGGCACGGCGGGCTACGCTGAAGCAGTCGGCGAGCTGTGTCAGGGGCTCGACTGTGGGAGAGTAGATAGCTATGGGGGCGCCGCCTGCGAGCAAGGGCACGGCGTTGCGGACGATAGAAATAGGATCCATAGTGCTTGCGACTGCGAGGCCAGAGAAGCCACCTGCGCGTGTCGCATCCACGACGTGGCGGATACGCGCCCACCTCCGTCGCTTGCGGTGGTAGTTACCCCGTCGATTCGTCTTCCACGACGCCATCTCCTCAGGTGTGGCCTCAGGCGGCCGGTTGTTGTAGGCGTCGTCATCCTCAGGGGCTAGGAGCTGTAGCCAAGAGATAGGCATGAGGTTGGTGGCAAGGGGGTGGTAAGGGTAAGTTGGGTTGGGGTTGGTGGCGTCGTAGTTGAAGTACCGGAGGAGAGAGAGGTTGGGCTGGGTCTGGCCGTGAATGAGGGTGAGGGTATTTGTGTTGACGTAGGGCACGTCAAAGTCGCTCCGTCGAGGGTGTCGCTTCTTATGCGCCTTGGGTGACGAAGGAGCTTCCGTGGGTTCTGATGTAGTTTGAGTCTGGTCTGGTTGAGCTCCCGTCGTATCGGTGCTGCCTTCTGCGGTATTTGGGGCTGAAGGATCGCTGGTATGTATCGGCAACTCTTCTGTGCTCTCCTCCTGAGGCTTCTGGTGAAGTATACCCATCCTTTCAGCCATCGAAGCAACCAGCAGACCGCCAGTGTCATCCACAACTAACCACCTCCCACCCTGATTCCCAGTAGCATCTTCAGAAGATACACCGCCAAAGTGAACGTCGGCCCAGCATCCCACCAGCGCCATCATCTCCGGCCTCATCTCAAAGATCTTTGACGGATCGCGGTCCTCCAGCAGCCACTGCGCAAGCATGGGGACGTCCAGAGGCAGAACGGTGAATCGCCGGATGTACTTTTTCGTCTTGAGGAGCTTGTACTTGGCGAGCGAGTACGCCGTCTTCTGGTCGATGGCAGTATGCGAGAGAAGCAGCTTTGCGATCAGTTCCTTGCCCGCCGAAGCACCCTTGCGCTTAAGCTCCTCAATCTCCTCGGCCGTAAGCGTCTGCCGCGCCGAGTCGTCAATGATCTCTCGGTTCGACCGCACCAAGACCTTGCCGCTCTCGTCAACGAGCGTCAACTCCTCCCCGTCGGCGGGGGCGATCACGTCCTCGCCCTCTGTCGCCTCCGCGCTCGTGTCGGCCATGTTGTCGGCGTTGAGCTCCCTCGCTGGAACCACACGCAGACGCGCAAAGTTCTCGCCTTCTCGCTTATCCTGAACCTCATACGTGAGGTGGAACGGCCGACCGATGACGAGGTTCGAGGGGAATGAGCCATACTTGCCGAGCGAGATGGTTCTGTCGCAAAAAGAGTTAGCGATTTGCAGCGCGCAAGAGAGAAGGTTTGCTTACGTGTTGGGCACAACTTCCAAGATTCGAAAGGTCTCATTGGGAAGCCTCAGGGCGACCCATTGATTGGGCTGGACCGTTTCATCCGACATTTTGCGCTTTGTGAGGGCGAGGGGAATGGTTTGCCATCTCCAGCCTTTGGAAAAAACTAAGGCCAAGGTTCACCGAGTTCACCGAGGTGAGCCCCGCCACGGCCCCCACTCGCCGATCCTCACCGAGCCCATGTGGCTGGACCCACCATCATTGAGATGGAACGATGGACACTCTTCATGCGATAAGCCCCCAGGGTCCAATAATACATAGTCGTACATTGATATACACTTTACATATACTACACAGAGGTCTACCCTCTTTGGCGATCCAAGGTAACCATATCCCAAACCATGCCAACCTAGCATGGCCTTTGAACTGGCAACCCCATTGCCTCATTGGGATCAGCTTGCAGTTCAATCAAGGCCGTCCCAATACAAGTCCATCGTGGTCTCTTGTATCTCTCACACTTGTGAAGATAATGAGATGAATATTTCAAGCCGATCCATCTCTCGAGGCCCCAGTGGAAGCCTTCTCGTTGGTTCGGCGTCCGAAGCCACAAACAAAATTGCAGAGTCCAAACCAAGCGTACAGCATGATGCTCAAAGATCCAAAGATGAACATGGGTACGAGGGTGTAAGTCGTCAAATCTGTCGCTGGTTAGTCTGAGGTTTGAAACGACATCATTTGAGCAACCACTTACAGACGTAGCCACCAGAGCGCTTGACAACGTTGAAGAGCTCATTACGCATGATTTCCTCGGCACCTTGTTCCCACTTCCATGGACCTACCAAGCGAAACTTCGTGTTGAAGTTGGACCCCATGGCCCAAGTGAAGAAGATCTTCCAGCCCCTCTTCAATACGTAGGTGGCAGTAGGTGCTGACCCCATGTCGAGCGCCAGTTGGTAGGCGTAGCTCTCGTGGTCAACAGCCCGCTTCGTCTCGTAGAAGCTGTAGCCGCCGCGAGGGTGAATCTGGTAGTCCAATTCGTAGGAAGGTAGAGCATTGGGACTAATCTGACGAGGAACCTCCTTAGGGAACTGGTCTTGAAGCAGTCGGAGAACCCAGAATTGGGCTTGGAGTTCCGCCAATGGAGGAATCGCTCCTGCATACTGTTAGTCGAGGCTTCAACTATGGAACTTTGTCACTCACCAATCGCCGGGCGAACAAAACCGATGAACCCCAGTGACACATCTCCGTCCTTATATACACCTCGGACATTAGTCTGAGCGACGCAGGGGTAGTTGTTGTCCAGAAAAGGGAACTCCCGTGTGTAGCCAGTCGCGAACACCATCACGTCTGGCTTCAGCTGATCGTTCGGGAGGATTAAGTCACTCGAGAGGTTCTCATCGAAAACCATGAGGCCATTCTTGTCGACATACTTAGGCCAGGTCACAACCTCGATCTTCTTCCCATCATTGTCCCGGATCGGCACGTTCATGATCCGGGAACGCATGCGGTTGACCCATGAATCAGATCGCTTTCCGACGTTCATATATGGGAGTGCCTTGTCGGACTTGCAGAGAAGGACTAACATTGTCAGTACATCGCAATGAGAGTTTCTAGGTCACTTACTGGAGTCTATATACTTTCGAGAGGCACTCATCTCGCCGACCCACTGGTCTGGTCCCTCTTCGGTCCCCGAGATGAGCCAGTGCATTTTCTTGATCCACCGGTCATAGTAGGTCCAGAGAAGCTGGCTTCTCTGCAGCTTCGGATGGACATAAGCCGTATCGAAGAGGCTGGCCACGGAAGTGTCCACAGGCTTGTTCGGACGACCAGTTGGGACCGATTTTGAGCGGCCCATGACTTGTGGGATGGGGATGATCTGTACTTGTTGTTATTACTATTTCCCGGAGATGATAGCAAGGTGAGAATTTACCTTGGGGGCACAGAAGAACCCATCTCTGTGACAGAGTGTGACAGACTTGGCCTTGGACGTAACGGCAAGGTATGCCAAATCCATGCCCGTTTCGCCAGCACCCATTATATACACATTAGTATCCTCACCGAACTGGGCTCGTGTTTTGAGTTGAGATGAGTGGAGGACCGAGGGCACCCGCTCAACTCCCTTGATCACAGGGATCACAGGGTTGACGTTGATGCCGGTGCACACGGCAACAGCATCGCATGCCCACTGAGTGAGCTTACCCGTATCCTTGCAATGCAGGCTTACGATATGACCAACTCCGTTTGGTCTACGGCGGACCTGATCGACCTTGGTGTGTAGCTCGATCATGGGCCAAAGCTCAAAGGCAGTGGCGTAGGCCTTAAGATACTTGACATAGACACGGGGAGTGACAAAGTCAGGGGCATCCTCTGGAAGACGAAAGTCCGAAAACGCTGTCAAATACTTGGAAGACACCAGCTAAAGCAACCACGGTTAGAGATGAAGCGAGTTCGCACCGCCAAGGGAACTAACCTCGGCATCTTCGTATACGCGGTAGGAAAACGTGCCGCCGATATCTTTCTCGCTCTCGAAGAGACGAACTTCGATGGGCGTGATGGGAAAGTAATCATGGGCATGGGCGAGGAACTTGAGAGTCGCCAGGCCAGCAGGGCCGCCGCCGACGACCGCCACCTTCATGTCGCTCTCGACAAGCTCTTGGACAGCTCCGGTCGCTTTTGCAGCAGGTGCTAATATAGCGCGAGTAAAAAGAAAGAGCGAATAAAGACAAAGGGTCTTGAGAGCTTGATGTGCGTGTGTGAAAGGAAGATTGAGATGGGAGTTCAAGGTGACTTGTGAAGATTGTTTTGGAATGGCAAGGGTGAATCACGAACAGAGTCATCAAGGTAGGCAAACTACGATCAGTTTTGGCAGCTGCCGACAGCTGTCAGACACGTTTTGACCCTGGGTGTCTATATTTTAACCAAAAGCTGTATATACTAACGATAGAGCTCGCTTCAGCCGTTGCCAGCTGGCGATACGATGCCCTTTCTCACGGTCACAGAGGCGAGGAGATAAAGTGACATTAAATATCTAAAGGAGAGCACAAGTCATAGCCCCTGTTTCCGGGATATCAAAGTGAAGCCTTTGTTTGTTCAAAAATAGCTTGGTGTTTCCCTCACCTAGTCGTTTACGGAGAGTTTGCTAATAGTTTGCTCAGTCTATGAAACAAGCCGAGGACACAAAAACAGGCACACCCCGGCCCTTCCCAACCCATCAGACACAAAGACCGAGTTTTCACATGCAATCCTCTTTGATTGCTTTCGTTTTGGATGCTGCAATTTTCTCCATTTTGTTTGCCTAAACTCTGCCAACCGGATTGCTCACGTGTCCGCGGACGGGCGAAGGGCCGGGCAACCCGAAGGTGAGGCCGGAGAAGAGCATGGACCTGAGACCGCCGACGTGCTAACTTTGGCTCCTAAGATTGAGGGCTAAAGAAAGGGTCTAACTATTATCCAAGCTATATAGACTCTAAGGAGATAACCTCATCAGACGAATAAGAGAACGCATTACACACCGCAACGACATCTGCGACTCCAAACGCCCACTAGAGAAGGAACTCAGTCTACTCCCAACATTCGTCCGCAACTCCGATATGAACCCAGACGAAGAACTCTTCCCACGGGACCCATACATCGAAAACGCATAAGATAAAGGCACCCGACGGTACCCTAAGTTCAGCACGCCCAAGGAACTAACCAAAGGAGGTTCTAGCATAGCAGAGAACTGGGATCACTATTTCTAAGCCGGTAAGATATGAACTGACTTGGGGCACGTACTAGATGAACAGAATAGAGCTCTCTAGAAGACGTACACAAGAGATTTACCATGCTGCGTGTTCTTTGATCTTGTGTACGGCCACGTGTCGCTGAAAAATGTTAATAGAGATTCATCCACCATGAGGCCCAGAGGCCTCCCGCGGAAGCATAGGATATCACGCCCTAGAAAGAATTTCACCACGGACTCATGGGCAACGTCCATGGACATTGATGAAAGTGAGGTACCTTCGCTGAGGCCAGATGCCTACCTTGGTTACCTAAGGCATCCCCGGCGCATCAACCCCTCATTCAACTCCCTCCTACACAACAGCACCTCCTTCTTCTCACTTCCATCAATACCCCCGATCGCGAGCTTCAAAAACTTGAATTACCTTTGGCCATTCAACCTTTAGATTTTTGCCATCTCTCTCGCCCACATGCAAAACCTCAGGAACAGCCTCCACAAGATGCAAGCCTTGATCCATCGTCGTGCCGAGTACCTCCCCGCCTGCCATCTCGATACTGACGGCACTTCCTTTGACCTGAGCTACGCCGAGAATCAATTGGGTTGTGCCGAGAGCAACCGAATGGAAATGGGTTCCCTCTTTGCTACGTTTCTCATCATCACTTCTTGATCTCTTACGCGCTGATTGTTCAATGTATTGCGACTTCATTACGATGCATTTGGCAGACAAGTGTCTTCGGGCCGGCCGAGCCAACCATTTCAGCCTCCATTGTTGCCATCGGATCATCTAAACCTCGCCACGAAGTTGTGCAGAAGAATTCATGTGCTCAAGATCAAAGACTTGCTCGTCGAGATCAGCCAACAAGCGTTACCGCCAGCTGGAGACTCTGCCCCTGATCTTCAGCCACCACTGCTTCACATGCCTTCAGGCCTTTCCCGATTACCTGCAAGACCCTTGTGGTTTCAGTCCTCATCAAGACTCACCCAGCCGAAGCAACAATTTTCTTGGAAGCCCACATGTGAAGGATTCCATAAGCTATCTGCCCTCATTGTTTAGATGCAGTATGCTGAGTTCACCGGCAGCATGGCAACAACTGAATATCGACTTCGTCAAAGCCCTCAGTCTTGTACTTTTACCGCGGGAGGCCATGTTTTCTCACGTTCAGTTTCCTTACAGGTGCAAGGCTGGCTTCCAGCATATCGTGTCAACTATTCATTGCCGCACGCCACCATTTAGTTGCCTGCATGTCAACATTCCCCCCTTTCTCGATATTAGAGTTCATATCTACTCATCATCCAAGGGGCTCGTTGAGCCACTGCATAGCATCTATCCACAACTCCTCGTCGGTCGGGCCGGCAAGCTCACCATGACCGCCATGGCGCAACTCCTCACGGCCAAACTCCTGCACGAGGCCGCCCCGATCTCATACTGACGACTGGCCTTGTGATTTTGTACCTCTTGGGTTTAAAAAGGCCAAGTTGGTCTCTTGGAATCAATCATCCCAAACAGATCAAGTTCGCTATTCATTCGTTCATCTCTCTTCTTCTCAGGATGAAGATGAGAACGTCCCTCTTTTGTGCCCTTCAGGGCCTCGGGGTCGTAGCCCACGAATCTCTTGCCTACTTCAAAGCTGATCACTCCAAGGGAGGTCACCGGTATCTCGATGGATGTGGAAAGGCTGGTAAGGGCAATTGGGTTCCCGACCCAGCGACCTTTGTCTTGCCGCAGAACGATTTCAAGCCCAGTGACCACTGGGGTCTCTGTGCTGACGGACACGACTGCGCCCCTCACGAGGCGACGGGCAAGGTCTACTTCGACTTCCAGGACGATGGATTAGTCTTCAACTTTGAGGGCATCGATCACTACAAGTACGAAGACGTCAGCATCTACGTCGAGCGAGCCCGCCCCCCGCATGCCCACTCGACCAAGTACAACAAGGACAGCGACCACTGCAAGGCCAAGAACAACTACAAGGAGGTCAAGTGTCACATTCCTTACTTCTCTCTCACCGATGGTGGTTCCTACGACAAGATGTGCCCCCTCAAGGGTGAGGGTGGCTGGCGCTTCTACATCAGGATCAAGGCTACGGTTGTCCACGGCGATAAGCGATTTGAGCTTTACAACCGCGAGTCCAGCAACGGCGAAAAGTACTTTGCTCTCAGCTACACTTGTGCCAAGTGCAAGCAGTACGTCAACCCACTTCCTCTTTGTCATTCACTGCTAACATCGAAAAGCTCGAAGCACGATCCCAAGATCGAGCTGATCAACGCTGCCAGCCGCCGCGATGATGGCTACGAGCATAAGCACCATGAGCATAAGCACCATGACGGTCACCACGATGGGTAAGCAGACATTACAGCTCTTACAAGCAGTGAATACTAACCATCTGTCCAGACACCATGGCCACCACCACGGCCACCATCACAAGGAGCACCATGATCACAAGGAGCACCATCACCACAAGGAGCATCATGATCACAAGCATGGCCACGGCCATCATCACGGTCATAAGCACAAGGAGATTCACCATGCCGAGCACCATCATGAGCATCACCACAAGCACCACCATGATCATGGCCATCGTCATTCCCATGGCCACAAGCACGGTCACGGTCATCACCACGGTCATCATCACGGTCATCACCATGGTCATGTTCACGACCATAAGGAGCATCACGGCCATCACCACCATCACAAGGAGCACCATGGTCATCATCACGGACATCATCATGGACATCACCACGGCCACAAGCATGGCCATTATCATAAGCCTCTTTCCCGCCTCCTTTGCGATAACCTCCTTTCGATGGACGAAACCGCCCATG
>NKCI01000310.1:0-34895 GCA_003946985.1 Fusarium duplospermum | reverse complement strand
TTTCTCTGGAGAACCAACTTTTTTTTTCCGTTATTTATTTTATTTGCTTTATATCTTCTCTCTCTCTCTCTCTCTCTCTCTCTCTCTCTCTCTCTCACTATCACTATCACTATTCGCAATTCATTACAACTCTCGTTGAAAATGTATTTCCCAGCTCTCATCCTCCTCGCCAGCACTGCGCTCGCCGGTATAACCCCCTGAATTCTTCACTTATAGCACAGCCCAGCTAACAATTCTCAGCACCTCAATTCGCCAAGCGCCAGAATGCTTGCTTCATAGTTGGCTCTGAAGCCCTCCCCGAAGAAACCTCTGAACTGGCCGCTTCTCTCGCCGGCACCGTTACATGCGACACTTCTCAGACGACCATCGACGGCGTCCCTGATGTATCCTCCGGCGGTGTCACTTTCTCCTCCATCAACTTTGCCACCTCGGGCCAGTCGCCTCTCGCCTTCGCTCTCGACCAATTCGCAACGACTGAGCCGCTGGCCAACAACGACTTGCTAGTGTTCCAAAACGAGCTCAATGTCTACCTCGCAACTGAGGCGGGCGTTAGATCCGTCGGGGGAAGCCTCGCTATCAAGGTCCCCAAGTTCTTTATCCAGTTTCAGATGGCGCGCATTCAACAGGCCCAGGGCGTCGTGTCCGACGTTCCCGGCATGACGGTGGAGCATCAGCTTGGAAAGGTGCTCAAGAACGCGGCTGGAGAGGACCAGGCTCTGCTGGATCAGGTAAACAATTTGGCCGTTACTCTGAACTAGGCGTTACCGAGCCCAATGATCCTGTATAATACAAAAGCGATATAGTTTTCCCCCCTTCGCGGCTCGTACAAGTGACATTCAGTCATGATTATAGAAATACAGCCCATCCGTTAAATCCAGAGAGGAGAAAAATGCAACAAGCGTCCCTAGCCAAAACATGCATCCGTCGTGACCCAAGCGCCTAGAAATCGATAATTCGTTACGAAGTACCCCGGAACCAAGGCTGGGGGTCCTGCTCCCGCCTGTCGCCGCCAATGGCCTTCCACCATACATCCGTGCTCCATCGGATAATGCGCTCGGCTGCGCCTTGAGGAGTCATGGCAGGGCGTACATCCAGGTAGAAGACGGGCTCACCGGTGACCTCGGGTTCACCAGAGTAGTAGTCGATAACATATCTGACCTCCTTCTTCTCGCCGTTGATATCCCGGGAAACATACCAATCGTGTCGGTCGAAAGGAGGCTCGGTGCTTGAAGTTTGTTAGGCAAGATTCTGTGATTTGTCAGGGAAAAGCAACTCACCCAAACTTGGAGGGGTAGACCCAGCCCAGTACCTGCAGCATGGTGGCCTTGGGAGTCAAGTCCTTGGGCCGGCCCTGGAAGCGAACGAGAGTAGGTTCAGCATCTGAACCATCCCACTGTCGGTCCATTTCCTCATCAAAATGAGCCTCGCCCCTCTTGCAGAGCTGCCATCCCTTGTAGAGTCCCTTAGAGAATCGCTGCTCCCAACCAATGATCTCCTGCCATGCGCCCTCGTTCAGGAAGTTGTGAACTGAAACCATGCCTTCAACAGCTGTGATGTCTGTGTCTGTGTATCCCTTGCGCAGGAGCGCATTGTACATTTGCTGAGGTGAGGGGTACTCCCAGTTCCCGTCGCCCGAGCCCTTGGGGATGGTCGATTCATCTCGTGTCGTCGGCAGGGCGAAAGCCTGGTTGGGCGCGGGCTTCTGGGATAGATCGGGGAACATGTAGTTGAGAGGGTTGAGCTGAGAGATCAATGACTTGGGCTTCTCCTCGGTTTTGGCGGCATGAGGGACGGGGCAACCTGATGCAGCTGGAGCATCTTGGGGTTTCTGGCATTTGGCATCGGGGTTGAGTTTGTCGAGAGTCTTCTTGTGCATAGGGCAACCAGACTGAAGGAGAATTAGCGACAGACGGACAATAGCTGAAGATATGAGCATACGGGAGGCGCCTTGTCGGCGTTCGCGGGGACAGGCGGATGTCCAATGGGGACATGGACGGTCGCGGGAGCGTCTGCCCAAAACCAACCCATTGTGAAAGACTGTGAAGTAAAAAGGTAGGTTTGTTGATAAATGTGAAGAATTAGGTGTCTCAGTGTCTAAGACAAGCGAGCCAAAGAGTCGCAAGAAGTGGTTGTCAATGATGACGAGGATGAAGATTTGGAGATGGTTGAAAAGAATGGACAAATGGGCGGGCAGGAAATTTGCCTGACGTTTTGCGTTATCGCCGCCCATTAAAAAAATTCTAGGCGCAAAAGGTGTTAAACCGAAGCGGTCATGCACATACGAGTATGCACAGGGCATTCCGCAATGCGTTATGGTCAAACGAGCCTCGGAAGCACAAGAGGCAAAGTCATGTGATCTAGCATAGTTCAATCAGGAATAGCGCGAGGCATCAGCCCAAGAGAGGGGCAGCGGGCAGTCAGACACGGTCAATCAATCAATTCACTCAATACGGGTTCAACAAAAGGCAAAGGCAAGAAAGACCATCCGTGCCTTCCCACTTCCGTCCCGGCGCCGGGGGAACCCGTGCGAGATCCTTGTACCCTTGCACCTTCCCAGCTTGCAGCCGGGATGAAGCACGTGTTTTCCCGATTTATTCCCGAGCGCAATCGGAATACAAGGTACGTCACTCTAGTCAGTTCGACTCCCTCGACGTCACTTTAGTCGGTTCATGTGTGTCTTTGCGGGCATCCTTGCAAATAAGTCTTCGCATCATACCTACAGCGATATTTTTTGTACCTATTGGCACATGCTATTCAACCCCCCTCGGATGTCGTCCCCCCCGGATATGAGAACATGATATTGTTCGCGTCTCTACACTTGGATAACCACGTCTTTCCTTTTTCGAGATGAGGGCTGGCTCCTTCGTATGCCGGTTCTTCGTCCGTCCGGGCTTTCGAACATGTCCCAACCTCAGCGTTACACTCCTTAGCCGTCGATTCGTCTCCCAGGGTACCCGCCGATATCGACCGATACAATGGCCCGCCGGCAGGTCGAGGAGGATAGCCTTGCGCGCATCTGGTGGCGCGGCGGCGCTGGGAACGGCGGCATTTGTTCAACTGTCGCAACAAGAAAATGGAAGCGGAGACGATACAGGAGAGAAGCGCATGCTCGAGGTATCGCGGGCTGAGATTAAGAAGAGCGTGCCTGCTGAGTCTCGAGGTGCTTCGCACTTGGTTAAGCGCATCACATATCTGCTGGACTTGTTGATAGTCGAACCCGTCTGTACCGGCATTCGCTTCCTCCAACTTGTCGTCATCTTTGTCCCTGTCATTATCACAGTTCCGGCCATCTGGTTTGGAAGACGACAACGAAATCGAGACAACGAACGCAGCGGTACACTCTGGTGGTATGGATTCTTGGTCAATGCCATGGAGCTGGCTGGTCCGGCCTTCATCAAGCTTGGTCAGTGGGCAGCTTCACGAACAGACATCTTCCCCACAGAGATGTGCGAGATCATGTCCAAGCTTCACTCCAACGCCCCGGCTCACTCGATGCACGACACCCGTAAGACGGTCGAGGCTGCGTTTGGTGGCCGTGCCTTTGAGGACATTTTTGACGAGTTTCACGAGAAGCCCCTCGGCGTCGGAGCCATTGCCCAAGTCTACAAGGCCAAGTTGAAGCCTGACCTTGCTCGGCCGGATGAGATTGATGCTCAGGATGGTTCCTTACACCCGTTGGCGCATAACGTGCTGCGTAACGTGGACACTGTACTCAAGAGCTCGCCGCAGAGAGTACCTTCATCTTATGTTGCCGTCAAGGTCTTGCATCCTCACGTTGAGAGGACAGTTCGACGAGATCTCCGCATCATGCACTTCTTTGCCTCTGCACTTAACATTATTCCGACCATTGAATGGCTCTCGCTACCAGATGAGGTTGCTCAGTTTGGAGAAATGATGAAGCTCCAGCTTGATCTACGCATTGAAGCAGCAAACCTGACCACGTTCCGCAAGAACTTCAAGGAAAGGTCTACAGCTTCGTTCCCTTATCCGTACACGGACTTTACAACGCGCAATGTCTTGATCGAAGAGTTTGCTCAGGGCATTCCGCTGGCGGACTTTATGGAGAATGGCGGTGGCGTTTTCCAGCATGATATTGCTGACGAAGGCCTTGATGCTTTCCTTCGTATGCTGCTCCTCGACAACTTTGTTCATGCTGATTTACATCCTGGCAACATTATGGTCCGCTTCTACCAATCCGCTCACCCGGAGTTGCGTCTGCGCAAAACCATAACCAAGGAAAACCCTGATGAGCAGGAAGATGTCACCGAGCAAGTGCTCGAGCGTCTTCGACCATATAAACACCGAAAGGACCCTGCGGCGTGGGAAGCAGAGCTTGCCAAGATTGACGCTGAGGGATTCCGACCTCAACTCATCTTCATCGACACAGGACTGGTAACCGAGCTCAACTCGGTGAATCGTACCAACTTCCTCGATCTCTTCCGCGCTGTTGCCGAGTTCGACGGCTACAAGGCTGGTCATCTCATGTGTGAGCGCTGCCGGCAACCGGACGCTGTGCTTGACGAGGAAGTGTTTGCCCTCAAGATGCAGCACCTCGTTCTCGGCGTCAAGAGCCGCACGCTGGCCCTCGGCAACGTTAAGATCGGTGACATCCTGCAGCAGGTGCTCAGCATGGTCCGAAACCATCATGTCCGTCTCGAGGGCGACTTTGTCAACGTTGTCATTAGCATCCTGTTGCTCGAAGGCATTGGACGTAGTCTCAACCCCGACGTTGACCTGCTGAGCAGCTCGCTACCCATCCTGCGCCAGCTTAGTGCCCAGAGTGGTACAGAGATGGTCAAACATGGCGACTTTTCAATGTTAATGGTTTGGATGGGACTTGAGGCGAGGAGGTTTATGCAAGCCAGCATTGAAGATGTAAGTGTTTCTCCCGTTATCCATGCGCACTCTTATGAATACTTCAACATACTAATCCTCTACAGGTTGAGCGGTGTGTCAAGTACGATCAACTCTCACCCAACGTATAATGTAACAATATAATCTTTATAAACAACCATTCACATGGCATCAATGGGCGTACGGATGGGATCAAGCGTGGTGGGTTTTGCATCCACTGTTGGAGGCGCCAGAGGCATCAGAGACGTAGGCTCAGAGCTGCATAGAGACATCTAGACGTACACAATCACTTCTCATGTATATTCAACCTTGACAACTTGGATATAATCCTCGCTTGCATTGATAATAAGTACCGAGACAATTTACTCGTATCATGACGTCCAGACATGACGTCGTCTTGGTCAAATCCCTTCTCTAAGTGTTTCCCAGTAGTTGTACAGTTTCCCATTACCCCCCTCGCGCCGTAACGCCCTCGTATCCCAAAACGTATAAACACGTGCTCGACCAGAGCAGAGCAGAGCAGAGCACCTTTAACCTCTGCCGACAACCTGCTCCTCTTTCTGCGCCAGCGCCTTGCTCCTCCTCTGGGTTGATATCAAGACTCCTAATCTACGGGACCACAGAGTTCCTAATCTGTGCTCGCACTCAACTCCATCGACTTTTCCCACAGGTTCCTTAGCAAGGCCGCTGTGCCGTCCTCTTCTTCGCCGCCTACCAAGCTCGAGCCGCTGAGCCGGTCTGTCAACCTGCCATCGTCATCGGCGCCATCGTAGCTTGATGCCGCACCGTTCGTCCGCACCGAATTAGGCCGCTTAGGCGTCACGGGTCTCCGAGCATCAGGCATACTGACATTACGAGTGTGGTGACGCATGGTGAGGTCCAGGGATCGCTTTCCGTTGGCGGAGCCGATGCTGGCAGATGGGATACGAAGAGACTTGTCCATACCCGGGAGGCGGTTGAGGCGATCGATGGACCGTGAAATCGGGTTCTGATGTCGACGAACTACGAGGTACTCCATGCCGGTCCGCTCCAGGAGCTTGCCGACTCGGGGGTCGCGGCTGTTTGCTCCATCATAGCCGGGTCCGCCCACGCCAATCAGCGGAGTATGACCGACTACACCTCCGACTCCGCCGACTGCCTGTCCCGGCTCAATCACAGAGCTAGCTCGCTGGAGGTTCAGCTTCTGCTGTGTCCTTGACGTCTGAGCAGGAGGACCAGCTGTCCGCCGAGAAGACTTGGGCGCCAATGCACTGTCATCGACCTCGTCCTTCTGTTGTGGCGCGCTGGTAGGTCCCTCACGATCTCCCGAGATGCTAGCGATGGAGCGAGGTTTTTGAGGAGTATCATCGTAGCGGTGAAAGTCTCCTCGGGGCGGTCGGTAGAAAGATCCCTCACTGGTCAATCCGGACCCTGCGGCCTCGACGAAGCGCGAGGTGAGCTCATCCTGGTTACTCCCCATAAGAGTACCCGAATCTCGGCCCTCAGCCGAGGCTGGAGCGAAGCGTTGGGGCGCAACCTGAGCTAGATCCGCCGTCATCTGGGGCGGAGCTCCGTGTGAGGGAGTGCGCTGCAGGATGCGGGATGTGAGGTAGCCTTTCTGGTGAGATGTGATGCGCTCCGGGCTTGACATGGGAGGCTGCTCAGGCTGGTCCTGGTGGCCCGCCTGGGCTGAAGGGGAGGGATCGACGGGGGTGATCGGTCGAGAGGTCGCGGCGTGGTCGTCGGGATGATGGACTGAGTGATTGCTGCTGTTGAGGGAGCCCTTGCGGGAGAGATATGGCGAGTTAGACCCACTGGCATCGACCCATTCGTCGTCCTGGCCGTCGTTGCCCAAGTCGAAGTGGACCTGTGACTTTCCACCAGAGGTCTGCGTCTGGTAGACAATGGTGGTGCTCGAGGCGCGCTTCAGCTCGGCGGAGCGGTTTCGCTTGCCAATCTCTGTGTGCGAGCGGTTGCGCTTAAGCTTTGAGTGGGAGGGGCTCTTGACGATCCTTGTTTGGGAAGGACTCTTGAAGAGCTTGGTTTGCGAGGAGCTTTTGCCGAGCTTTGCCTGCGACGAATTCCTTGTGAGATTGGCAGATGAGGATTCGCGGGACGATAGTTTCGCGTCACTGGCAGTTCGGTGGTGGGAATTGTTGCCCGAGGCGTTGCGCTGCGTCTGTTGCTGGTTCTCGTCGGCCGGGGAGGTATGGCGACGGCTCAGCTTGGGCTGTTTGGGAGCGTTCTTAGCGGCGGGCGCGCGAGCGTGGTGTAGGTGGCCGACTGTGTGCTGTCGCTGGTGATGGCGGACGTGGTGATGTCGGCGCTGATGTTGATGGTGGACGCCGCTGCTCTCGCTCTGGGAGTCGCTCTCCTGATGGTTGAGGGGAGGCCGTTTTGATTGGCCGCTTGTCGACGATGCGCTGTCGGCGTCCCGCGTGTGAGGCATGATTGCTGGCGGTGCGAAGGCGATTCGCTCTCGATTGAGCGCTCTAGATGGCTAAATCGGCGTCTTTTGAGATTGTTTCGTCTCTGCTTTTGTGAGAATATGTGGTTATGTTCCTCCTGGCTAACCCGACGAGCCGAGTGCCTGTTATCATGGGCGCTGAAGGCGGCGCGGGCAGAGAGGAATGAATGAATGCGTGCGTGATCGGATTGGGAGAGATGAATCAGAGCCGAATTACAAGCTGTTCTCGGCAAATGATAAACAGCCTTGCAGGAACTAGAAGCTACAGAGAAAATATTGCTGTAGCTAAAAGGTAGCGGCGTTCGCTTTATATCCCGAAAGTCGCAGTGATGTCAATGGATCGGCCGAGAGAAGAATCGGTGAGGGTCGAATGCAGTGGAGGGGCGGAGACGACCGGCGATCACATTTGCGATCTGGGGGATCCAATGCGATGCGATGCGATGCGCGTGGGGGTAAAGGATGAGAAAGAAGAGAGGGAGAGAGCGCGTGAGGAAGAAGGGAGAAGAGTCAAGCTTCCCGCGAAGAGGAGAAGCAACTTTTTTGGGTCAAGAAACAATTCCAGACCAGACCCAAGCCCAAGCCCCAGACAAAATGAACAAGCAAAACGGCGCGAGATGAACTAGTGTTGCCGAGACACCGGGCTAGGACTAGTTGGTTGGCGGGTAAGGGCACGTCTCTTTTGGTGGGTTTAGAAATGCGCAATCTAGAGGAGACGAGATTTGAGAGGGGGGGAAATAATAGGTTAGGTTAGGTAGCGAGTCAAGTCTCTTGCGAAATGAATGACTGATGAGTGGACGAGGGGCTCGTGAGTAGAGCGAGGGATGAGCATGTGTTGAGCCTGCTACAGTGGGGGGGACAGACGTGTCGGTCGCTTGTACAAAACCTACACCATCAGCCACAAAGGCAAATACTACTAAAAATTGTGTTATCTCTGGTTTACATTGAGATGGCTGCTTCAAGATGGTTACAATAGAAGGAAACACGTCCTAGCAACTTCATTGCGTCAGTGTTGGGAGAGTGGATAGCTATGAGGGTCCATCTTCTCCCACTGTAAGTGAGCAACACGACACGTACTGCAGGATAAAATTACTTTGGCTATGCAGCTATTAGCGAACATCTAGGTGCGTGAGAAAGAATGGGTAAGAAAAGATGGAGTCATTATTATGGGACGTGAACACGAAGTAGATGGAAGCCTGTGACAAGGCATCCATAACAAGACCGTTCGACTACCATAGACGCGACTGGAATTTTAGGAATCGCCCTGCCAGGCAGGCCAAGCGTGAGCATATGCATGCAACGTACGAATCATCCCGCGGGGGGGTCTTGGCCTCTCTCGTGTTTTTTGTCAACCGACAGCGCAGCATGATGCTGGATGCGTGTACCATGGATCTTGCGTCACTGGCGAGATACACATTGCATTAGCTCTGGGGGGCCCTTGACGGAGCGATCAACTCGGGGCCACCGGAGCACACAAACACACAAATTCTCATCCCGGGCCGACTGTAGGCGTAACCCGAGCATCATGTTGCAATCCGCCGGGAAATTCGAGGACTAGAGTCAGCTTTTGTGTTGTGTGTTACCAGAGCACAGGTGAGAGTGGCCAACTAGCCCAGGATTATACAACCATGGACCCTGTCTTGAGAGACGTGTATTCGCAAGTCGTGTGCGCCGTGTTCACGCGAATTATGGCGAGGAGTTTTATAAAGATGAGTAGGTACAAGTTACTCATATTAGGACAATAGTATGCAAGCCTTCTATAAGCTTGATATTGTGCCCTGTGTAATGCAAATATACCTTTATGAAGAAAGATCCTTTCCCATGAGAATAGAAAAGACGGTGCAACACGTTCTCAACCCCAGGATTTAAGATGTCGCGCTATACCCGATTGGTTAGACCCATCTGTTGGAACTGTCTATCAACCCCAGAATAACAGTTTCACGTCCAATTGATTCTGAATGATGATGAGAGATGATATAGCGACAAATATTTCCTCATCTGTTAGACTTTGACATATGCGAAAGACTGATTACAAATAGTCAAGAAGCATATGTCCCGCCTGTTGCTGGGCCACTTGATCGCATACAGCTGGCAATCAGAGGTCACCTAAAACAGCACGTGACGTGCACATGCAACCACCATCATCCGCTGCAAACATTGGATCCTCATTTGCCCAACCAACTCATCGCCGCTCCCATTTCAACTTCGACTTCTTCACCACTACATCTCTACATCCCAGCGTCGCATTCTAATCCTTCGCCGAACACATAATCTGCAGCCATGTCGCCTTTGTCCGACCTCGAAGATGAAAAGAAGCAATACCAAGAGCAGGTGCGACACCCCAGCTTTCGCCTCAGATTTGAATCATACTGATTGTTGCCTCTACAGCTGGACATTGTCCGCGGCCAACTACGTGACGACCCCGAGAACGTCGAACTTAAAGCCCTGAAGGAGGAGTTGAACAACTTCATTGATCTCCTCAATGAGAACATTGCTGAGCTCAAGCCCAAGCAGGCGCCCAAGCCAGCTCCTAAGCAGCCGTCCCCGCCACCTGAACCGGAGAAGTGGTCCCGCGAGAACCACCCCGCCTTTAAGAAAACCACCCCGGCCGAGGAGAAGGAGGACACGCCCGTCCACTACCAGGTCAACGACACAGTGTTGGCGAAATGGGTCACCGGTGACAAGGCATTCTACCCGGCGCGTATTACATCTATCACAGGGTCCTCGACAGACCCCATCTACATTGTCAAGTTCAAGACGTATGATAACACAGAGACCCTGCGATCTCGAGATATCCGACCCGTCTCGAATAAGCGAAAGGCAGACGGCACACCATCGTCCTCAGCCCCTGCGACTCCTCCTGCCCCCGGATTGGTGACGTCGGCCGGCGCGACAGTGTATCCTGAAGCGAAGAGAGAAGCGGAGCAAAATGGCGACGTGAAGCCTCCCAAGGCGAAGAAGCTCAAGGCGAAGAAGGAGCTTGAGAAGAATAAGAATAAGTGGCAAGAGTTTAGCGCCAAGTCCAAGTTCGGAAAGGCTCACAAGAAGGAGAGCATGTTCCGAACTCCCGAGGGTGTTAACGGTAGAGGTAAGCAACCCGTGTTGATTTATGAATGCATATACTGACTTTGCGGTAGTTGGTTTCACAGGCTCTGGCCAGTCGATGCGAAAAGACCCAACTCGAAGCCGTCATGTGTACCAAATGAACGATGATCTGGACTAATGAGCATTCTCTCTTTGCAGGGCATTTCCGCGATACCAAATTGGCGTGCAGAGGGCGTTTGGAAGTCAAGTCTCGGGAGCTATTGCTTTGTTTGGTAACATGCCTTGCATTTGATGGTGGCAGAGGCTAACGTCTTATCTTTTGCTGGCGTTTTAACCCAGTTGTCTTTTTTCAGAATCCAAACACATAGGAGAGCTATGGCCTGAATGGGCCAGCCGATGTCAATTGAATACCTGCTTCATGGCGTACTTTGCTGTCTTGGAGTTGAGTGCATACTAAATTGATACAGCAGGGGCTGAGCTAGTTGCTATCATGGACCCCTTTGTCCATCATTCTACATATAGCTTATGTGAAGTGGGCATCTAGTTACTGCAGAGATTGATCTTGGGACAGATGTCCTGAGCGATCTTCAAGAAAGCGTTTGCTCTCTCACTTGTTGGCTCAGCGACCACAGTTGGCTTTCCTCGATCACCATCATCTCCAATGTTGGGATGTAATGGAATATCGCCGAGGAAGTCAATCTGGTGCTCCTGGCATAACTTCTCTACCCTCGCGTTGGACCCAAAGATGTGTGTCTCTCCGTGGCAATGAGGGCACTGGAAGAGAGACATGTTCTGTACCAGGCCGAGAATGTTCACGTCGACTGTTTTGAACATGTTGATGCCTTTGACGGCGTCTTTGGTTGCCAGTGTGTGAGGCGTAGTGACAATGACGGAACCTGCGTAGAGTCAGCATCAGTAGAGGGAATACCTCGTAGACACGCACCATCTAGTATGACTTGCTGTGTGATGGTCAGTTGTGTATCTCCGGTTCCTGGAGGCAGATCAAGGACCAAGATATCAAGACCACCCCAGTCGACTTCGTGAAGGAGCTGCTGGATTGCTTTCATCACCATGGGGCCTCGCCATACGACAGGGGCGTTCTCGCCGACCAGGTAGCCCATTGACATGGTCTTGACGCCATAGTTTGTGAGAGGAATCAACTGGTTCTCTACACAATTGTCAGCATTTCAAGAAACTGGCCTCATATGTCGGCGAAACTGACTGCTGGATAACCTAGGCTCCCCTGAGAGATCAAACAGAGTGGGGATAGACGGGCCAAATATGTCAGTGTCGAGGATACCGGCGCGGTAACCGAGACGGGCAAAAGCGAGAGATAGGTTTGCTAAAAACGCATCAACATGGCTGTATTCGAATACGATATGCGGTTATGTACCTGCTACAGTGCTTTTACCTACACCACCCTTGGCAGACGACACTGCAATGACTTTCTCGACGCCAGCTATGTGGCGCCTTTGAGGACGTCGAGGCCAGTTTGGAGGTGTGCCTGACCGGGGAAGACCCTGCCATTGGTCAACAAAAAGGTTATTATTTTGCATGAATAGGCTAGGGAGTCAGCTACCAAAGGATTCTCATGCCGCAGAGCCTGAAGGGTCTGGAATAGGCGAACAGAGGTTGGACGCATCTTGTGAGGACTGGGTGTAGTTGAGCTGAATGAGGAATAAGGCCTCGGTTCAGATGAACCAAACTCTACCTAGAGTCTGTTTCGATATATATGAGATAAAGGCCAGGGTATTCAGATTGCGAGCATCTTGTTCGGGCTAGAGCCGATATATCATCCAATATTGGATTGGATCTAAATTCAGGCTTGCTCAACCCAGCTTGAGTTCCCATAGCGGCCCTCGGCGCTATCACTCGCTGCCGGCGCCACTATTACTGAGCTGCGACAATTCTGCCACCCACCACCGCCTAAAAGTTCAAGGCCATCCTAGAAAATTTCCAACCTACGTGGGGGCCGCTACCATTGGTAGGAGAGCTTTGCATCTGATCCAAGACACTTTTTTTTGTCAAGGATACATATCGACAATGGCCAAAGAAAAGGGTCGCGCAAAGCAATTTGAGGACTTGGACGAGCATATCGCCAAGGGTACGTAACTCAATTTCTCATGCGCCCGCGTTGCGCAAGGTTTCTAACTCGTTTTTAGACTACGATCCTGAAGCCAATGTCGATGTGAGCGAGCACGGCAGCGACAGCGAAGCGAGCGATGACGAGAACGCTGGCACAGAGCACTATGTCTCTGTAGGAAAGAGCAAGCTGAGGCAAAAGGAGGGCGTGTCGCTCGGTCCCAAGTATCAAGGCTCGCGCGTTTCGAGGGCGGCGCTGGAGCAGGAGAGCGAGTCCGACAACGAGGGAGACGAGGATGAGGACGATGAAGAATTCGACGATCCTGAGACTGCGACTTGGAACGCGACGAGGCCGATGCCAACGACTCGGAGATTTCCAGCGACAACGCCCTCGGCGAGAGTGACGAGGAGCGTTTCCAGGACTTTGCTTTCCGAGGAAGCTCGAAACCCAAGAAGCCGGTGAGCAAGTCCAAGAGGGCCACTGCTGCTGATTTCATGTCTTCCTCTGACGAGGGAGGTGAAGGAGGCGCCGATGTAGATGAGGATGAAGATGAGATGAGCGGCGTGGAACTCGAAGGGTCTGACTCGGAAGAGGATGACATGGATGATGGTCTCGATGATCTTGTCAACGGCGCTGGAGATTCAGATGACGAATCTGAAGAAGATGAGGAAGATGAAGAAGCCAGTGATGAAGAAGAGGAAAGCGACGACGACGATGACGATGATAAGGAGAAAAAGTCCAAGAGCGCAAAGCCCGTCATGGCAGCCTTCTCAAACCGCACCGACGTCAACAAGGGTCTTGCCATTCGAGAACAGCGCAAGATCTACGACGGTCTCCTCAACCTCCGAATCCGTCTACAAAAGGCTCTCATCGCCGCCAACACCTTTGCCGCCATCGAGGACAGCCCCGAGCCAGAGTCTGAGCCTTATGAGGCGGCCGAGGAGGCTGCTATCAAGTTGTTGAACACTATCAGTAGTCTCAAGGATAACTTTGGTTCGTCTCGGGCTGGGGATAAGCGTAAGCGTGAGTTGGACGCTTCGATGACGACTCAGGAGATCTGGGAGCAGATGCAGGCTGAGGAAGAACGGGCTGTCAAGGTTAGAGAGGCCGGTCTGGATAAGTGGTCGCGCAAGGTTCAGTCCGTCGACGTCACAAAAGGAGACGCCCTCAAGTCCCGAAAGGAGACGCTCGTCACCGCGCTCCAGGAGCAACTCCTTAACCCTGACAACCGCCTCGCCAAGCGCTCCCGCGTGCCTCGATCATGCGCTCCCGCGCAGGCAGCCAAGGGCGTGACACAGGACGACGACATCTACGACGACGCCGATTTTTACCAAGTGCTCCTCAAGGAACTCGTTGACCAACGCACAATGGACGGGTCCTCGGCGTCAGCGGGCGCCGTGCCAACCGTCATGCTCACAGCGGCCAAGGAGGTCAAGACACGCAAGAATGTAGACCGCAAGGCGAGCAAGGGCCGCAAGATGCGTTTCACGGTTCACGAGAAGCTGCAGAATTTCATGGCTCCCGAGGACCGAAGGGCGTGGGAGCAGGAGGCCATCGATCGTTTCTTTGGCACCCTGTTTGGACGCAAGATGGAGCTCAATGAGGATGAGAGCGATGATGATGACATGGAGGTTGATGCCGAAGAGGCTGGTTTGAGATTGTTTAGAAGCTAGACTGTGTACATGGAATAACTCGTACGGAGTTGATTTTTTGAGTATTCACCCTAAATACCAGGTATAGAGAAACATGGTTAATAAAATCGAGTGAACTCCTAAATGCACCACCGGTCCTCCCAATGTCCTCCTCGTCTCAAGTGTATCCCCCTCCAAAGCACGTCCACTTAAGCGGATATAAGCGCGGTAACAAGGCCAGACATGCCAGAATGCAAAAGCGAGTGCGACTTGACGGCTGACGTCGTCGAATGGTCGACGGGCGAATATGAGTGCGATGAGGTTTGATGTGAGGAGTAGACCGCCGAGGGATTGAAGGAGAAGGGCGGCTGATGGTGTGAGAGGTTGGAGGTGAGATGACGGGTGGAGAATGAATGTTAGGGCGGCTGGTGTTTCCACGAGAGCGTGGATGATGAATGGGATTGTAGACATGGTTGGTGTTGTTTTGGTGATGAAATGTGTGGTGTTGAGGGGAGATTTAGGTTGGCGGCGAGGGGCTCGCTTAAGCCATTATCGGTGAGGCTTGTCTCATACCTGTATGATTCTACAATTGGGAAAATTTAACAAATGCCTGAAATCTACCCGAAATGTTTCTCTGATCGCTACTGTGATAGATGAGTTGCAGTTTCAGCTTTGCTAGATGGTGTCCGGGATGCTCGCCAACGCACGAAAGTAGTCCCCGAAGAAATGCACTCTACACACTTTTACCATTGAATCTTGAAGGATGAGCCAATGACAATGATTTCTTCTGTTTTTTTTTCTAGCAAGGTGTCAATTAGAATAGTAGAGCATTAGTTCTATTAATTAGGGGACTAATCCTCGCCTCCAGACTGGTCTGGGGTAGTACAGGCGGTCTCAGGTTTCTGCTTCGTGTTTCAGAGTAGAGTCCTGTGCAATCATGGCTATCATTTTATAACTGAATTCATATTAAAGTACCTCTGGAGGTTTTCTCAGGACCCTCATTCTTTAAATCTATAGCTATGCCTAAATCTTGGTAATTTGGTTATCAAGGCTTACTTGTTCTGTCAATATCTGAATCTATCTAGGTATAGAGGCTGAGCTACCTCTCTTTCCACTCCACATACCACCAACACTTGGAATTTAGGCCCATAGCTTGTATACGTACTATAGCCCCCTGAAGAAGAGGCAAAGGCTGGTCTATCTGACTGTACGCTGAGCCCTCATCGCTTACACGCAATCCTCAACCTCAGCCTTACAAGGTCTACCCCCGGCTACTTGATTCCACCCGTCGGCGCAACAGACCCGGCATCGGGACAACGCTTCGACGGGATGACGTCGCCTTGTCCACGGGAAGCAGCACTGCCGTGAAGTTCAGTTCTCCGTTCATCAAGGTGAGGAGAGGCGGCCGCCCGTGAACCGGGGTGAGTGAAGGCTGAGCCACAATCCTGGCGCCCGGATAGTCCGCTTCAGGTCTAGTCAGGTCCCCCCCTTCCGGCAGATACTCCCGAAGTACGGGTTACGAGAAGAGAAAAATCTCACAGCATTTAAACAAAATAATCAATGTAGATAGTTCTATTGGCGAAATCTCATGTGAGAGAGACCCTGTGACTAGACTCCAAAGATGGTTGATGCAGCGCCAAGGCGGACACTAGACACCCCTCCAATCCATCATGAACTCAGGTATGCAATCGTCAAGGCTGTTTTTCTGTTACAACCCCGCGAGACCAACTTTGTAACATGGCGAAACCGAACACGCGGACCGAGATAAGGGTCAAGACCTGAAAGCCGTGTACAATATTTAAAACAGAATTCCCATGCCTTGAATGTTTGCGTCTCTTCACCGCTTGGTGTAACAAGTAATATCACAGTCTACAGTTTCCCCCCTCACCTACTTAATCGAGGATACCCGAGACATTCTCCCACATTATTTCTGCAACCAACTTCATCTCTACACTCATCATACTCGTTAGAATCTTCTCTCTTCTTCTTCCCCATCTCGTTTTTTTCCCTCCTCGTCTCGTCGCGATTGCCATTGAATCTTTCTTCCCCTCATTTCCACACCCCCTGTCCTTATAAGCATCTGGCGTCGAGATAGCGTCATAGATATTGTCTCGGATTCCTCCCCCCACGCACAAAAACACGACAAAGATAGGATAGCCAAGATTCGAGGCGTCAACGATATTCGAAGGGGACTCAATTGAACTCGCTCGAGTCTGGTCTTTTCGGTTCAGTCACTCAGAGTGGCTTTCTTGCCGCTCAGACTCTCCTCCAATCTCAACCAAACAATCTGTTGGGGAAATAACCCTACAGCTTCAGCCATGACAGCACCCAGCACATTTGGGGAGCTGGGCCTCTCCATCATTGGCATCGGCACTGAATATCCTCCTTATTCGCTGGAGCATACTTGCATCGATATTCTCAGCGAGAAGTTTTACCCAGATACACCATCGTAAGTGCTCGACGCAGCCATATGTGCCAACCTTGCTGACCACGCTTGTAATCTTAGCATGAGAAAAGTCCTTGGAATCAACAAATACACCGGCATTGAAACACGATCTTCCATCGGAACCCCAGACCACCCGGTAGTCAACCAGAAAAATGCGCCATCGATATCAGAACTTCACCAGCTCTTTCATTCTGACGGTGTCCCCCTAGCCATATGCGCCGCTCGCAAGGCCATAGCCGAGGCCAAAGTCGATACTCGCTTCATAACCCACATCGTCGCCACGACCTGCACAGACAGCGCCAACCCGGGCTTCGACCACTTTGTGGCAAAGGGGCTGGGTATTACCCATGGAGTCGAGAAGGTTCTGTTACATGGCGTCGGTTGCAGTGGTGGACTGGCCACCCTCCGGACAGGCGCGAACCTGGCCCTAGGACATAGAGCTCGAGGCTTGCCTGCTCGCGTCTTATGTGTCGCACTAGAGGTCAGCACTACCATGGTGAGAAGTGAGTTGGATAGCATCAATGAGCTGCAGGAGACGAGGATAGGCGCATGTCTCTTTTCTGACTGCGCCAGTGCTGTTGTTTTGAGCAATGGCATTGGTGAGCCCGCCGAGTCTGTCTATGACCTCCTAGGTTGGGACCATAGAGTAATACCAGATACTGAGAATGATCTGGGGTTCGACGTCGACCCTGTTGGTAAGTTCTTGTGCAGTACCGCCAAGATATGGCATCACGATACTAACCCCGAGACAGGCTGGAAAGTCGTACTGACTCCACGTGTCCCAAAGCTCACAGGGGCCGCAATTGCGCCTGCATTCAACGACCTCAAGGCCTCGTTGCCGCGTTTGCCTCCAGATTATCAGGCTGCCGCCGACTTTGACTGGGCCATGCACCCCGGTGGTGCTACCATCCTCACCGGTGCCGAGCAAGCCATGAATATTACCCCGGAACATATGAGAGCAAGCTACGACACCTATATCAACCATGGAAACTCCAGCTCTGCCACCATCTTCAGCGTCATGGATCGCCTGCGTTCCAAGGAGATGGATGCCATGAGTCCTGGTGGCCGTCTTCGCGAGTATGTCGTGGGATGTGCCTTTGGACCTGGTATATCCGTCGAGATGTGTATGCTGAAGCGTAATCTCGGCCTTGGCTCAAGTATCATCGGCATACAAACTCCACCACAAACACCCCCCGAAACGGAGAGCGAGCCAAGTGAAGTCGGAGATGGTGAGTGGGGCCCCGAGATGAGCGGGTCTTCGGACGGGAAGGATGCGGTGATCGAGCCCCGGGATCAGGATGCGGCGTTTGTAGCGAAAGCGTTGGAGCATCTAGACCTTGATTAGAGAGACATTGGGTTGCATTGAAGGATGAGCGAGCAAGTTGAGGCCGCTGAGTAATGCTGTTCCTAGAGATATAACAAGGAAAGGATATAGCCATGGCGAGGCTTTAGGTCCACGCCGGTCGTTGACAATTTTCGACCTCCATCTTGAACACTAGTTCTTTCGTGCCTTGTTGCTGGATGTGATGTGTCTAACATAATAGCTCGCTTGTCGAACCGAGAGACATGGCAATGACTCTCATATCAAGACTCATTATCAAAGCAATGGGTGCTTAGCGGTGAAGGAGGCATTGAACCCCCTTACATTCGATCGTGAGTGCCGACTTGGCGGTCAAGATCTGCCTGCCACTTGACTTCAGACATGCGCGTCCTTTCTGTCAATGGGAGATGAGTTATGGCCAAGCTTTTAGCTTGGTCGAGAACCAATCCGAAAAAATGATATGATACCTTTGCTGCGGGGGGAGAAAGAGTTGCCTGCCGGCTCACTGGCTCGCTCGTCTATGTACGGCATTAAGGGACTTGGCACAAGGCATAATAATCTAAGCCGCGCCAACCTGCCGGAAACTGCCGTATTTCCTAGCACACGGGGGATGTATGGAGCCTAGTTCGTGTCCAGCATGAAGAGTATCGTGTTTCTGGCTCGAAAAATAGACATCCTTCGTCAATCGGGCAAACTGTTGTCTGTCGGACGTGTCAATATCCCGACCCGCCAGACTAGGCTGCCCCTCAGCATCATCGCGTGGCTTCTGGCTTTTTTTTCGTGCCGCCCGTTTCTTAACGCCGGCCACTAGAGAGCGCGCCGGCCGCTGTTTAGCGGTGATAAACAGGTGCCAGTCGAGGCAAAAAAGCAACGAAAGCAAGGCCAGGAGACGTCAAGTGGGAAAAGGCGTGGGTGACAAGAAACGGGGCGAAATTGCCAAGAGCTCCCTAGATCAGCCTTGCGAGTAAGGTGACAGGGGATCAAGCCAGGGGTTTGACTCTCGCGCGTCGAGCTGAACAGCAAAAGGGTAAAACAAGAGGACAATCTTTAGGCTGAGACGTTAGGCCCTGAAACCACACCATTCTGACGGAGGAGAGATCGTGCAGACGTCATCTCAGTAGAGACACGAATATGAGAATATCGTTTTGGCGGGAGATCTGCATCTTCATCATCTGGAAACCGAGGTTAGTGGAGATCTCGCTAAAGCATTGTACGCGGATATACATGAATAAGTGGAGAGGAATGCACCCTTCAAGGGAGTCATCCATCGTGTCTTGACTGAATCTTTGACATAGTCATCGAGCAATACCAACACGAGATAGCTCTGTAGAAGGAGACAACATGACACGATCGCCGAACGAAAACGAGGGTCTGATACGAGATCTTGAACAAGATTAGCTCCCGACGAGGACTCAAAGTCCAAGAATGATGGACACGGAGTTGTCGAACCCACCAATGTTACTGGCTGCTAAAGATCACGACGAGTGGACTGCTGGAGATTGGCCCTTTTGCGCTGGGCTTTTTTTGCTTTTGGGTCCTGCATATAAAGTTACCATGTGGATGGGATGGCCATTCACCTCGTGGCACCAGCATGGGGGCTGATAATAAGCAAGGGCGGCGTCCCCACGACTCCGCGCCTCCAGAGCATGGCTAGAGATTCTTGAAGCTTCTTGAAAATGAAGGTCGAAGCAGGAACCAGGATTCAAAGCTTTGACGCAACAAGGAACCAGGTAGTCTTGCTCTTCAAACTCAGGGGATCTTGAAGCCACCACCGCATAAGAGTGACGAGGACCAATCAGGTATCGATATCAAGCGAGAGGCTGTCCCGAAAGAGGAATTCGTCTAAAACAGCGCCCTGTGGTTTGCGGTTTGGCAGCCAGGCCCACTCCCACCAGAGGGAGATGCCGCGGCGTCGGGTTGATATCCCACGGACGGTAATGGAAGCGCGGCAGACGATTGGAACTTGGCTCGAAAACAGCAGATCTAGAGTCGTATGCGAGATGGGGAGGCGGCTTCGGAGGTTTCAAAGTTTGAGTCAATGAGCACCCGCGATGCACGGCCCGCATGGTGGTTGTGTTGGTCATGGCTTCCGGGAGAAGCATCAAGCTTGGAACTCCAGAAGCTTGACGACGCCCCTTGTTCTTGTTGTCGTCGCCTCGCAACAGATGCGAGACCTCCCTGCTCCTCCGCAAAGTGACAGATGCGCAACAGCAATCAAAGAAGCAAAATATGCCCCATTCTGAGCATTGCGTGTTGCGTGCGGCGTCCAGGATGTCCCACGATAGGTAGGCTCGGCGTGTAGGGTGCGATGCCGGACCGCCCGGAGAGCCCAGTTGACATCATGGTGGCCTGAAGAGGTGAGAATTGCCCTCCTGATCGGGCAACCGGGGTGGGAGGCCACGAGGAGAGGAGAGGGGCTGGCTCTCGACGGCGCCCAGGGAGGGCGTGAAATTCGCTGGGTAACTAAGAGATGAATGTTCCCAAGACTGGGTGTGAGGCGCGAGAAAGAGGTACGAAGTACTAAGGTATGTATAGTCAGTACGGAGTAGGCAAGGCAGAGAGCAAGGGCGCGAGCGCGGACGTGGGATAACGTTGGGTGGCTGCTGCTGAAGCAGAGAGAAGAATGAGTTTCATGATCTCTAGCTCCCTTTTGTTGTTTAAGTTGGACAACATCCCCATCCGTGACCACATCCCCAACACCCCCATACCACACCATTCCCCAGGATATGCCGCTCACATTCCGCGGTCTGAAAGAGAGCAGCAGCTGTGACATGCGCAGATGCGACAGAGTTCGGACTGGACGGGAATTCGGTTGATCGACCAGGCGGGTATCTTGCGGTTACGTTTACGCGGGCATTGATCATCCGCAGGAATCGACATTCTCGACAACCATCTCAGTACCGACAGCTTGGGATCTTGTCTGCCGAGATTTGGTGCCAACGCTGCGACAGGAGGGCCGTATACTCGAGACAAGGTCCACGAAAAACAGGAGAGGAGCGGAAGAGGCGCTTTTGCGCAGGGCTTTGAACAAGCCACCAGCAGCCAACTGTCGTCACCCACGAACAACCGCCTATCATTTGTCAACATTGGAACGACAGAAACAAACAACCAAGCAACGGCAACAGCAACGTCGCACAAGATCATCCCGTCGATACATACCCATCATTCCAAACCTCCGAGTCTCCTTCACTGGCCGCCATTGTCCGCGTCTGGCCGCTGAAACAACCCGAGCTCGGCTCAGAAAGCAGCGCAACCAAGCTGGTGGGTTCGGGCGTCCGCGGACCCCCTGTCAGATCCGCTCCAGAGTTTTGGGTCGCACGTACCACGCCTCGGTACATCTCCACACGGGCGAATCTGGTTCGCTGCGGCTGGGGTTCCTCACTGGCTGGACTACCAATTCCTTGGCATTGTCGATTTGAGGATCGCTCAGAGAGAGTGTGGAGAACCAGGCTGAGGCTTGGAGAGGTGAAGGAAAAGACGGAGAAAAGGCAGAATAGGTCGGAGAAAAAGGTCGGCAACCCTGGAGGACTATTATCCCGTGTTCGGGGTGGGAGGAGTGGGTGAGGGAGAGGGGGAGGAGCAGGAGCCAGGAACGGCAGGCGCAGGACCAGGTGCAGGTGCGATCGGGATCCCAACTCCAGCAACAGCCGGCGCTTTCCAGACCCAAACACTGATACTGACTCTTGAGGCAGGTACTGGGAGATACCCCGGTCACGTGGCGACAGGCCAGGCCAATCCCGGCTTCCGCAGCGGCGAGGGTAACACCTGGCGCAATTCCCAGCGGGCTGCGGACCCGGCAATAATGCCTTATGATGGCGGGCAATTCGTTCCAGCACCAGGAGCGTCCACTCCTATTCCATTAGCCGTGCCCGTCCAAGTCCCTGGTCACTCTCACATCCACGCTCATCATCCACATCCGCACGCGCTTCCTTCACATCCGCATCACGCCCACATCCACGCTCGCGCTCACGCCTCGGCCGGTGGCCCTTTCGGCACGATGGAGCAGATTGAGACTCAGGCAAGCGACCTGAGGTTCCTCGCCCAGGTCCCCGTCCTGAATGCGACACCGACCCCGTCCTCCGGCCCCGGCCCCGGAGTTGGACCAGGCGGAACTCCCGGCGGTACCCCCGGCGTCGGCGTGGGTGCTTCCGCCGCGGCGGCTGCTGGCTATGACACGACGCCGCAACCACAGACACAGGCGAGTCCAGGTTCCGCCTCTGTCGGAGAAAATTCCGCCCCAAGCGTGAGTGCGTCCAACGCAAACAAGCGGAAGTCGCTTGACGATGGATCTACTACAGCGGGCAAGCAGACAAGAAGTAAGAGGAATCGGGTGAGTCGTCCTTCATTTCTTTGTGTCAGTTCCAGGTCATCATGAAGCCAGAGTGATGAGATGTGATGATGAGATATGAATGGAATGAGATGAGATGGGCAGACAGCATGTGAGACACGCACAGTAGCTTGAGTGGACACATCGTCGACCCGTTGTACTACATACACCGATGTCGACCTGTATGGCTGGTGTGTTGTCACAGCCTCGTCTTGATATCATGTTTCATCATGTTCGTCCATAATATGTCACGCCATCTCATGTCGTCTTATCGCATGGTGGACATCAATGCCTCTTGACCACCTGAACATTTTGCTAACCTTCTTTTCTCTCGTCGGTATAGTATATATCAATAGCTTGGTTAGTACACTCTCATCTCATATCCCCCCCTCTCCCGCTGAGGCCCTCTCCGCTTTGACACTGGGCTTGTGCAAGCAAACCTTGGAAGCAGAAACAACACTGTTGCTGACCGTTTACTCGTAGCAATGAATGCAAACGACGAAAAATAAAATGTAATGGAGAAACGCCTTGCCAGCGATGCGGCAATCTCAACCTCGCATGCCTATACGCCCCGAACTGCTGCTCCAACAACTTCAAGGATTCGGAAGACTTTAAACAAGTCACTGCTCAACTTGGTCGTCTCCAAGACGAGGTTGTCTGGCTACATCAAACCGTCAAAGTTCTTCAATCTGAATCAACGCGCCTCTCCTCCCTCAGCGATCGTCCCATGGCTCTGGGCACTTCAACTGTGGCCCCATCGCCCTCTCAAAGTTCGAGTTCACTCAATCGGCACGACGGGCTAAATTCAAAGTACGGTTCATTTCGTGGCCCAACTAGCATGGCTTTCAGTCTAGACGTTGCCAACAATACCATCAACAACATGGGATACAGAGGCATCTCGGATGGAGACGAGAACGCCCACCATAACGAGGGCCTGGGCATGCCGCTGTCTCGCCCCTTGGATCCAATCCATGACTTCGACAAGGACGAGATGGTCCGGTTATGTCGACTACATGAGGAGGAAATCGGCATCATGTATCCGGTCCTGAACGTGCAAAACGTTATATCACATGCCAAGACTCTGGCGCCCTTCCTGGAAACGATGCGACATCAGAATCCTAGGGAACTAATCAACGATGAGAAGACCCTCCAACTCAAGATTATCATGTGCTGTGCCCTAGTCGTGGAGGAGCATGGGCACAGTGATAAAGCGATTCGGCTATACGACAGCATGGAGTCAGTGCTGAACCGCAAGCTCATGGCTGAGGCTGCAGATGTTGCCTCACTACCACTGCTAGCCCTCGTCGCTGGCTACCGGTTTCTCTCTAATGACGAAGTCCTAGCGTGGCGCGTGATGGGCCAGGTCGCACGACTATGCCTAGAACTCGGCATACATCAGAGAACAGGCCTGTTGAAGATCCAGGATGAAGAGGAGCGCAAGAATGCTTTGACGAGTTTCTGGTCAGCATATGTCTTGGATCGACGATGGGCTTTTGGGACTGGACTCCCCTATGTGGTTCAAGACGAGGAGATTGACTCACAACTGCCCTTTCCTGTCAGTAACCCAGTTTTATCTCAAGGCGTGTAACTAACGGCACTCTAGGATGAGTATCCATATCTTGTCGCCATGATCACCTACTCTCGGATAGGGGCAAAGGTTTGGCGACAGGTTTCACATTTTGGACCAGTTCTAGCACGCGACTTGCGATCAGAGGAGCTGGAAAGTGTGGACCAAGAGCTTTTACAGTGGTACGAACAGATTCCCGAGGAGGTCAAGGTTCGCAACTGGGACAAGGAGAAGCAAATAACGTCGACACCATCATATAACCTTCAGCGCCTGAGGATCTGGACATATTTACGGCTCAACCAGGTGAGTTGGAAAAAGAAGGTGGCAATGATGCATATCACTGACAGTTCTAGATGCGGATTTGGCTATATACACCGGTGCTACATAGCGCAACAAGCATCATGGCACATCCGTCACAATCAGAGCGCGTGGTCGACATCGCCAAGGATACGATTCGATATCTTAACCACCTAAATAACACGACAAATCTCTACCGCCGAGTTCAGGTATTTTACCACCAATTCCTGACCTCGGCGATCGCTGTCGTTTTCCTCGCCTCGGTTCATGCCCCAGTCAGGTTCAGCGCTACCTGCAGAGAGGAGTTTTACATGGCGCTCGAGTTGGTCAAGGACCTTTCCGCCAAGAGCTGGGCATCGCAACGGCTCTGGCGAACAATCCGTTCACTCAAGGACGTTGCGCCGCGGTTTGGGTTGGATTCGGAGGATGACCCTCAATCCACGGCAGCATTGGGGATGATAGGGCTTGCACGCGGCCAGCAACAGCAGCAGCAGTCGTTTCGTAAGCCATCAATCCCGGGTCAACAATCACAAGCGGCAACGCCGGACTCGATGGCCCAGAACGGGAGCAGGATCGGGGCCGAGATGTCGAGGATGTTTGAGGGATACGTTGGTTTGAATGGGTTCCAGTACAACGGGAACGAGGAGCAGCAGCAGCAGCAAGGGCCGGGGTCAAATACTGACATGTCGGCACCTGAGACGCCGGGAGGCGTGTACGGATCTGATGGAACTGTCTTTCCCCATTTCAGAGAAATGTACTAGCGATACGTATTCTCGGGGATTTGGGCGAGGTGTGGGAGCATAAATGATATCCTCTGTGTTGTTCGGCATGGAATGGCTTGTGGGTTGAGAGGACTTGGAGCATTTGAATACGGGCTGGAATTTGCCAGCATAGATTCCCAAATGGTAGCGACGTTCAGAAGTAAAAATATGACACCTTGCTTGCATATGGGTGAAACGAAACGCATTTGGGTCATTCTGTTGATTGTATTTACCGTGTTACCATAGGTGGATTCCATCATACAATATTTTCTTAACTGCCACCCCATGACTATTTAAAAAGATATATAAATCAATTCTTCATGGAATAATATTAATTCCCGGGTGTAATCTTGACCTGGTCAAGTTCCTCCGTCGTGGTTGACTCGGGGTAACATCAGATCCGATCGAGACACCCAACGTCACACTCGTATTGTTTGAGGCTTGGACACTTTGACCTTGCAAACCATCATCACCGAACATGACACTTTTCAGCATCACAATGGAGAAAATATTACTTCTCATAGCTGTGATAGCTATAATATTGGTGGTTAGGGAGAAGAGAACGCCCAATATTACTCGAAATGGGGAGCCTCTCAGGTTCGTAACAAGACCTACGTCAACACTCGTTTCATCCACTCACTGCTTCCCCTCACCTCCATAAGCATCAGACTCACCACTTCACCAGGAAACCTCCTAATACACTCCCCATTGTAGGAAATGGAATCCTCTTCTTACAACCCCGTCAACGCCTCTTTGCATGGTTTACCCGCTGCGAGCGGCTCTTTGGCTATGAAACCCTGCACATCTCCGTCCCGTCCCTCCCACCGGGTGTGATCATCAACGACCCGAGTAATCTGGATTTCATATTTAAGAATGAGGGCATATTCGAAAAGGGCGAATTCTTCAAGCAGCGTTCTTGGGATCTTTTTGGTCATGGTATCATCAATGTTGACGGCGAGTTGTGGCGGCTTCAGAGGAAGGCTGGTTTGCGATTTCTCGCTGCCCCGGCGCTGAGGGCTCTCACGAGTGTGCGTTTGCCCGAGTATTTGGAACAAGCTGTGAGGGCTTTGAAAGAGAAAGCTGAGTTGGAGGAGGTTGTGGATTTGCAGGCTGTGGTTCATGAGGTTACGACGCAACTCATGGGACGGATGGCGTACAACATGGAGATGCACGCCGACGATGATTTTACAGTCGCCTTTGAAGACGCTTCTGGAGCTACTGCAGAGCGGTTTCAGAATCCACTGTGGTTCCTCACGGAGCTAGTTACAGGTGGTCGGATGCGTCAGGCTCTCGCAACTGTCAAGGCTTATGGACGACGCATTGTTACGAGCGCTGTAGCTGACCGTGTGAGAGCTGGTGATGAAAAGGCCCAGTCTGATTCACCGGGTAGCTTGATACAGTCGCTTCTTGACTCTATTGGCGACGAAAGTCTTGTTGCTGATGCGGCACTTAACTATCTCTCAGCTGGTCGAGATACTGTTGCCCAAGCATTGACGTGGACGCTTTATCTCCTCATGAGACATCCACATGTAACAGCTACACTTCGACAATCGGTCCAGAGTTTACATGACGAGGCTGGTGTTTCTTCTGAGGATCCTCTGGACCCTGAGCTCCTTACGCCTACACGGCTGCCCTACGTCCTCGCCGTCTTCTACGAAGCCCTCCGCCTACGTCCTCCCATCCCCTTCGAGATCAAGCAAGCTCAGCAAGCGATAACCCTTCCAGACGGCACATCCCTCCCCGCCGGTGGAATCGTCGTCTGGTGCGCCTGGGCCATGAACCGCTCACAGACAACATGGGGTCCAGACGCAGACGACTTTCGTCCAGAGCGATGGCTGACAACCTCGCCGTCTGGGGACATGACGGTCGCACAACGCCCAGCGGCCGAGTTCCCCGTCTTTAACGGTGGACCGCGAGTGTGTCTGGGGAAGAAGATGGCGGAGCTAGTCGCGGTGCAGACTCTGGCGAGGTTAGTGCCCATGTTTGATTTCATGCCCGCGTTTGAAGGGGAGAGGGTGAGCAAGAGTAGCTTGACACTACCGATGGAGGGAGGTTTGCCAGTATACGTGCGGTGTAATTCGACATGAACTGTTGAAAGATTATCATAAGAGTTGCGAAACAAAAGCATACTTTTATCTACCCTTGGTATCTCTATGTAAACAGTACGCTCAGTCAAATGTAATCTTTGATCCAGCAAACGTCGCCGTCTTCTCGGACGCCTTTGCCTGTTTCCTCGCGGCCCAGCTGGGATGCAGTGGACCTTCGTCATCCTTCTTTGTCGGCGGCCTCTGGATCTCAGGCTTGGGATCGGCGCCTTGTCTGGTGAGCGGGTTACGGATTCCCTTCTTCCAGGGCGTGCGCTGTTGCTCGTCTCCTCCGTCCACAGCACCGCGCTTCATATCCCAGCCCGAGTCACGACCGCGTTGCTTGGCAGGTTGTTGGAGGTGCTTCGCTCTGGTGCCAAACTTCTTCTCCCAGATGGCCTGGCGTTGGCGCTGGCCGAGGCGCTTCTTGGAGGGCGCGACGTCAACGTCTGAGGCGGATTCGGAGCCCGAGATGTAGCCGCCCATGAGGGAGGGGAGAAAAGTGGAATCGCGAGGTCGGGCAGAGGCCGTCTTGTCCTTTTTCTTCTTCTTTGCCGGAGGTGGTGAAGGAGAGAGGGAGACGGAGGCTTGTTTACGAGCCTCTAGTTCGGAATCCGAATCTGAATCGAGCTCGGGCTCTGCGTCTGAGCCGGAGACGGAAATGTCGTCGAGGTTCACCTTCTCCTTGCCCCTGAACTGTGCGAATCGCTCGTCGTCAAAGTCTTCGTCTTCGTCCGAGGAACCGCCTAGTAGGTGTTCGTACTTGGATAGCTCTTTCTCCTCTTCAGCCTCGTCTTCGCTGTCCATCTCTTTAACGTCCTGGGCGGCTGCGTCGACATCCGAGAAACCTTCAAACTCTGACTCGTCGTCGTAACCATCCTCTTCTTCTACTGATGCCAGCACGTCATCTCTAGGAGCTTCCTTCTCTGCCTTGGATTCCTTCTCTATCCGGTCGGATGGCTGTTCCTCCTTCTCCTCCCTCTTGGACTTGCGTGATCGTTTTGCCTTCTCGGGAAGGGGGACGTTGAGTGCTTGGCACACGGCGGTAACGGCGCGGTCGACGGCTTGCTTCACAGGTTCTCGGTTATATAGTCCGCTGGTAACATTATGCAGAGCGGCCTGCTCGTCGGGGGATAACTCGGGTTTGGGGACTCCGGCGCGGATCTCTTCGGGCAGGTCGGTGGACGCGGCGAGGGTCTTGACCTTGAGGAGGGACGAGTACATGTGTGCGCGAGCGGTCTGGTGAAGGTCGAGGGACTATCAAGAGGTCAGCCAGCAGTAAAATAACATACCCAAGAGGTAATCACCTTTAGCACAGTCACCTCCCGCTCCAATCTCTCCTTCTTGTCAGGTCCGATGCCATCCTCGCGAAGCCTCTTGCTTAGCCTCTGACGCTCAAAGCCCTTGGCGGACTTGAGAGCCCGAAAGACCTCATTACAGTGCTTCTCAAGCTTGTCGTCCAAGCTGAGCTCTCCGCGCTTTCGCTTGGGCATGTTGTGTTGTGCGAATTGGGGCTTTTTATGTTTGATTTCGCTTCCGCAGCTGTCGCAAAAAGTTGACATATCGGAGCCGCAAAGAAACATCTGGTGGTGCGAGAAAACAGCCGATTACTGTGCTTCCACCTGCATTATCTGTGTGTTAGCACAGTGCGAAGCTAATAATGCGGGCCGGGGAGCGGCCTCATCCTTGCCTCAACCCACATGGGAGATGGTGGGGGATTCGACGATGCGGGGGCAGATGCGGCACCGCATCGTCCCGAACGACTTCATCACATGGTTGTAGTAGTTGTTTTTGTGTATTTTTATCTTTTTGTGTATAATGATTGGCTCTTTTTCTTATCTGTAGAGACCTCTACGGTGTGAATTGGGGTGTGTGGCGGGCAGTGGTTAGTTACAAACGAGTTCTACTGGCTGAAGGATCGTGAACTGGAGGTATCGTGACTTTTTACAGCTGCAAGATCCTGTGGCTGTCTGTCAAGTTTGGCAATTGAACTAGTTTCAAGATCCTTGGCATCATTTTGATATCGATATTGTTGAACCTACCATTAGAAGCTGATGCTGAGTTTATACAAGTTACAAGCAGGTCGTGCTCGTAAAGGTCGAGTTTCTACAAAGACAAGCATTCAACAAAATGACCTTGCTACGAGTGCTTGTTGGTCCTCTCCTGGACTGGCTGAAAGTTCTGCTGCTTCGACATGTGAGATCACAGGCCTCATCCTCCTCGGATCCAATTGAGACGCCCTCAACACTGATCAACCGGAACATGCTCCCTGGGATCATTCTGCATCAAGCCCTCGGGCATCAACCGAGATCAAGACCGGCAACGCATCCGCCGGTTACTGACCGTCAGCTGCGATGGTCGTCCATGAAGCCGTGTTTCAATCCCCCCCTTGTCAAGGCGGGAACCCTACCCGGAGGCGCCTAGCTATTCTCAAGGGAGATGAGAAACGACGCAGAAGGATTCTTTGCGTCAGATTGCCACCTTGCTCGAGTTTCTAGTACGTCATTCGAGTTGTCGACATTGAGTGAAATTCCCACGGCAGTGCTCGGTTATGGTGTTTCGACAGATTGGAAAACTGGACACCTTGACCCGGCGGTGTATCCGACAAGGTCGAGCACGTATAACCTCGGATATAGATGAAGTAGTTGATGCTTCGCCTCTTTCTCTGTCTGTCCTCCCTGCCAAGAAGGTATTTCATCTTTCTCGGCACCTACTGGGACGAATAGATCGCCGAGACGGGGCATGGGGGTGTAGGGGTGCATCGAGTGGTGGACATCCTTTTTCTTGCTCTTTCATTGAGTGAAATATCCCTGACCGTGGCGGTTCCAACGAGGCGGGTTGGGCAGCGCGCGAGGGCGAGACATGGCTGGCACGTTGCTATATCTCGCGTCCCGAGCGGCCTCTTTTCCTCTCTTGCTCTCAAGACGCCCGGCTCGGCATCTTGCCGGCGGGTCCCCCAATCTGTGAGAGATGCAGCGTTAGTTACGGAGTTCCACTAACAAGCAGCAACGTCAAATGGAGAGGAAGAGTGTTGACGATTCACACTCCAAAGAGCCACAGCCAGGACGTGAGAAGTGGAGCGGCCCGAGTGGAGAGTTGACATGGATCAGAGACAAGGGAAAAGAAGCCAAGAAAAGTCCCGCAAGTTAAAGTCCGGTAGGGGGGCCCACAAGGGGGCGTGGTTGAGAGAGATCCCAAAAGTTGGAGCCGGGTAGAGGCCCAAACTCAGCCACGGGGTCTGGAGTCCTGGGGTTGAAGATGTCACAAATGATTTGATGATGGGACGGTGAGGGAGGGGAAATGGGCGAATCATGACCTCCCGCTGATTCAGCGTCGCCTGATGGGCTAGGCCCAAGGCTGTAGACGAAGAAAGATCCTGTAGGGCTGGTCCAGGCCTTTCGTTTCGCACTTTGAAAGCCGACCACCCAGTTTGAGGACAAAAAAGTGAAGCGTGTTTTTTTTGTATTACCGGCTCGACATACCCCTATAGCTGACGGCTTCGGAAACGTGGTTTTCCTTCGGAAGGGACGTCCGAGGTACGATATCTGGCGATGTTGCGTTGTTGAACGGTCAGAGTCGGGTGATTTCTCGGGTCGAGTCTGAATATTGGGGGGGAAGACGGGCGCACTGGTAACGAAACCTTGCTTGAAGGCTCACTTATTGATATAGCTACCTGTAAAAAAGAAGCATCTCCACATGGGGAGTTTGGTGAGGCGTCAATACCCGTCTCTTACCGGTGGCATGGGAAGAAGCAGTTTGGGTTGAAAAGGTGGGATGTATCAAGCCCCTGGTATGACATTGGATCCCCTTGTATGGCATTTGGAATGGGGGCCAACGTCGTCTATCTCTCTCAACGGTACCCGGGGAAATTAACAAGACGTCCGTCCAGCATGATCCAACACGCAACGACCGGGAGGCTGCTGCGGCGGTCCAGGAGGAACATGAGGGCTTGCATAGGTAAGGGGGGGGTCAAACGTAGATTTCCCATCATGAGAGGCTTGGAACCCCAAAAAACGAAACTGCTACTGCTGCGGTGTCAGTCATGATGATGACGCCCGTAGAAAGGTCGCTACCCACACGGACCCCGTATCCTATGCAAGATGGCGTCCCCCAACGTGTCAGGGGAGGTAGGTCCGAATGCGCCGGAGATGTCATGAGAGATTTCAGACCCCACGACAAGGACCTACGAGATAAGCACAAGAGTACAAGAAAATCTCAAGATATTGGGGTTTTGGACTAGGGCTGAGCTGATTGGGGGTTGGGGTCTTGGAGATTTCTCTAGGGTTTTTTTTTCACGTCTGTCTCAACTTCGGAGTCGAGGGCCGAGGAGATGTTGCCATATTGTTGAAGCCCCAACCTTCACATGCCTGTCTATTGTGTGTTCTTCTGTTTCGTTGAAAGGGCTTATCATGGATACCTCATGGATGTCTTGGTTTCTCTGACACTCGTTTCGGGCTCGGTCATGTCGACTCCGAAGTTTGTTCCTCGGAAACATCTTCCTCGGGGCCGGACTTGCAAAGACGACAAACCACACGTAACACCTAATATGGATCATGATGGGCTGGACTCCCTTTTCTTTCCACCCCCCAAGAACCCCACAAGAATGGGCCCAAGCTCTTCTCTAGGATGCACGCTATCTCAGCTTGAGGCTCTCTTGTGCTTCTAGGGGCCCGGCTTTCCATGTCTCTCCACTGAAGCTGTACCGTAGCCGCCCACTGTTGGGGATGCCGGTTATGGGTCTGCGGCTAGAGTGTGATCCCTGGCTGTACGAGAGGAAAAAAAAGCAAAGCCGACGTCAAACGCAACGCACGTCGACATGTGCACAGCAAGTGAGCGGTTTGGCGTCTAAATGTTGGGCGACGTCATCAGCTATGGGCGATTTCACAAGTAATTACAGGTAACAGACAGCCCAACGTGCGTGCGTTTCATCTCAAAGGTCTAGATCTACGCATGTGAGTGAGAGGGTCAAGATTGTCTAGCGAATACGACGATCCTCAAAGATTCAACAAAGTCGTTCGTTATGGATGGCATTGTCCTCTTTGAGGCCCGAACATGCGCCCGTCCGCGCGTGCAAGAATCAACCTCGTTCCTCGGGAATTTATCATCTTTTTCTCGTCGCAACGATCAAGAGAATGACGTGTTTATCAATGTCCGGTGAGCCCATTTACCATAGGTAGGCGTCTTTACCAGCCCCGTCTCATAGCCGAGGATATTTGGTTCAAAAGATGGATGGGACACGGGCGGCTTTAAGCGTTCGGCTTTGCCACGGCTGTTACTCTCCAGTAATACTCGACGAGAAATACTACGTAAAAAAAGAAGGTTTCTAAAGGTATCCGTGCATTCGTTCTAGGATTTCAATGTCCTAGTTCCTCGGCCTGCAGTTCAAACGGGTAACTGACATCCATGCTTGTGGTCCCTGGCGATGACCAGGGGAGGGAGGGGTGTTAACGATTGCCTGACGGTAGGTAACAATGCTTGTCAAGTTTCTGTCCAAGATGGAATCACAATGCGCGGTTTCTTTGTAAAATGTCCATCCCATGGTTTGATGTTCTATCAGAGCCGAGCAAAGGTCCAGTCCGAGCCGAGCGGTGCTTGAATGGAGATAACTATTGGCGAGCCGAGAAGAGAATGATGGACAAGGAAAATAACTAGTCCCATCGACGGGCCGCATCCACAATGAGCCGCGTATGTTAGACGGGGACTGTGTTGTCGATGGATGGTGCTTCCTCTCGCATTTGGAGCTTTACCTTTCTGAGACGCCTTGCTCGCCAGCTACGCGACAGGCATTAGCAATTCAAGCTTCTCATACAAAACAGCGACAGAGCCAATGCCGCTGCCTACACTTGCTGCAGTGTCTCTGTGGCGGCGTCCTACTCCCCCCGCCCCCCCATGGTTTGGACACGGCATCAAAAAGAAACGACTACAGCTGTAGGATTCTGTATGGCAGCCCCGGGCCGGGGCCGGGCTTTTTGAGAGGGAGGGAAACGCCCGGCGCAAGCGGCGGCCATTAGATGAGATATTCAGGCTGATGATATGAAGAACAGAGAGAGGTAGAGATGGGCCAGGATTGCACATGGAGGTTTGTCCTGCACAGCCGGACCTGCATGGTCCTCAACCATGATGGCCTTTTCCTCTCACCACTTTCCCATCTGTGACACGAGGTTTCTTGGTTTCTAGAAAATCAATATCCGAAACGCCCGCTGTGATGAGAAGTCTCTACAGGGGTCTCAAATCTGTGAGAGGACGGCACTGCTAGGTAGCTAAACCAGCTGCCGTTTATTACCGTTCTGTCGTCATTCATCGGGCGGACATTCATTCCACCACCACCATCAGCACAAGTTTAACAGCTGCTGTTAACCAAGGTTAATCAACTTCTGGCTTGGCACACTTGGCTGAGCTCCTCCAATGCCCACACCCGGCGTAGCCGCAGCCACAAACAACGCTCTGCTTGCTTTTCTGGGCAGCGAGCCCCTCTTCTGAAAGGCATCTGATTGATTCACTCGATGAGCTCCTCTTTTTTCGTAGACAGAGTGGAGAGAAGCAATGCTACGACTTGTGGCTTGCTTGATCGACGACCATGGAGAAGAAAAACAACAAGAGAAAAAACACATTTGGGCGCCCGCAAAACATCTCTTCAACAAAGGATCCCCGGCCCGGCTGTGAGAGTGTAAGATGAGTGAGACTTGTGAGAGAGAGAGCTTCACAAGTGAGGGGAAGAAATGGACCAACGGGTGAATTGCTGATTACCACCACATGCCCTCTCCAAAACGGCCATGACACGCGAAGAGGCGTTTTGCCCAGTTTGATCGTCCATCCCAAAAGACCGTTCCCGCAAAAAGCCAAAATAGCCCTTGGGATCTTGTCTCAACCCCGCAGTTGAGCGGGAAGAGCTGTTCAAGAATTGGTTGAATGCGACGCTGTGGCGACGTCAACCACTCGGCAGACAACAAGCAGCTTTCTCTCAACCAGTGGCTGCCGTCTCTTGTGCTTCCCGTCGTCAACTGAGGGGGGAAGGTATCGACGGTCTGAACCTTGGTATGTGACGTCCCTCGGTGAGTGGCTCGCCGTGCGCCCTTGGTGGAGGGTCGCCAGTGGTTGATATCAGCTCTTCTGCTCAACCGCGATGGTAAGCTGTGCTGCTTGGGGACCATCACGGGAGGTCTCGTGCTTCCCCCTCAGATCCCAATGCATCAACAACGTCGCCGAATACCGTTCAACCGCCGAGAGAAGGGCGAGAGGAGCATTTGTATCGAGCTCTTCCCCCCTCCTCTTCTTCAGACGTCACCCTCCCATGTGTACGTGTGTGTCCCCCTCACAAAGAAGTTCAAAGAGACCTTCTTATTACTGCGTCCCCTCCCACCATCCAAGCCTTTTCCTCCTTCACCTTCCTTCTGACTCGCCGATCATCGATATTCGTAGTGAGAGAGAGACGCTGTTGAGTCTTGTCTCTCAATTCCCCCCAACTGATAGCTTTAGCACACGTCCTTGTATTTTGGCGTGTCAAGTTCCGAAAACACCCTCCCTCAACCATCGCAAGTGGCTTTTTTTTGCGCCCTCTCATCGAATCCAAACCCCGAAAGAACCGTACTGGACAGCTACAGCTACAGCTTCATAGCTTTGATTGACTGGCGCCCGCCCATCAATCTCCGTCTGTAAGTCCCGCCCGGCATTGCATCTCTGTTGCTTGCTTTCCGTTGTTCGACGTCGACGTCTAATATCCGCGGCAATAGTCGCGGCAGTATTACACGGGAACTCCACATCAGCTCCCCATCTTGGTTTCTCGTCGGGTCGCGCGCCTGAATCCCCGTCATCGGTAAGCTTTGCTTGTTCCAAAACGTCGTCGTCGTCCTTCCTTTTCCCTGCATATTCCTGTCTCTGTCCGCTCTGTCTGGTCCACCAGGCGGCGGGCGGCGGAACCCATCGCGGGATTGCACCCCCGTTCATACTCCCACCTACACACACGCCCCCCTCCTCCCTAATCCCTCCCCCTTGTCCTCCCCCGGACACCCCAAGCCTCGAACCCCCCCACACCCCAG